>CM076185.1:55207342-55502342 GCA_038277355.1 Encarsia formosa | reverse complement strand
CAAAAAATTAAAAATTTTAACGGAAGAATATAATTATAAATATTTATTTTTTTTCATAAATATAGAATTGAAAATTATTAAAGAGAAAAGTTTTTTAAAATGAATTATATTTGGTTTGTACGGCTACTGGCAAAGGATTCCACATATAGTTTCTTTTTGTTCTTAATTAAATATGAAAAAATTTTCAAAATTGTTGAAAAAAAACCCAACGCGCCTTGCAAGTGCCTCCTGGGTGGTGTGGAAAACTGCATTAAGTAATTTAAAATTAATAAGTTGAAAATAAATTCATTTGTAATTCAAGTATACTTATTACTATTTTATTAGAAAAGATATATAGTGTAGATTCAAGCATTTAATTCTGGGGGGTTGGCGAGCGAAGCGAGCAGGGGGGTACCCCCCCTAGTATATATATATATATATAAGATACATATGTATAGTCAAAAATGAGCCGTATACTATCATGACAGACATTTTCAATGACTGTTTACACAATGATTTTTATGAAAATACCTAAAGCAAAAATATCCCTCCTCAAGCGCAAATCACGCGCAATCCACCCACGTATTCAAAAAAACCAAGATAACCCATCTTTTTATTATTTTTTTTTCCAAAATAACCCATCAATAAAAAATTTTTCTAGGTTTGCGCGGTTCAACCAAAATAATCCATCCCAAATAACCCATCCCAAATAACCCATCCCAAATAACCCATCACCCAATTCCTGGAACTTAGTTTTGCCTGGAACTCGGATTCTTGGATTTAAACACGTTGTTACTATCATGACATGTCATGATAGTAACACAAAGTCAGGATAGTGACCTCTATTTGGATTTTCTGTCACGATAGTGACCGCTTAATCTATTTATATATATAAATACATACATACATACAAACATTATTTTTAAGTACAAGTATTAAAGTAAAAAATAATTTAAGAGATAACATTGCAACTATTTTAAGTTACCCGGACAAAAAAAATCAGCTGCTTTGGCAACTACTAAATCAGCTGCTTTATCAGCTGATTCGGAAGCTGCTAAAGCAGCTCATTTAGCAGCTGCCAAATCAACTGATTAAGCAGCTATTTCATAAATTTTGGCAAAATAAATATTTAGCTCGCAGCATTTCTCAATATTTAACAACAAAAAATAAAAAAAAATAATGATTAAATAATAAGTAATAAATACGCAATATATTGATTGATATATATTTCTTGATTTTACTGTACTTTATTTTCCAAATTAAATTGAAATTTGAAATAAAGCAAATTTCGAAATGGAGTATCATTACAAATCTCGAGAAATGAATTAAACGTTGAATGATAACGAAAAGTTTCTCTTCGATGTCTTCAATTGAACGTCAGGTATTAATTATTAAAGGCCACATCACCAATTCAACCTGATAACGCTAGCAGTAACATATATGGGGTCACTGGAATCCCTGCATATTTTGATACAGTACCAAAATAGAACTTTATATTACGAGTAACCAAAAACACGAATCAAAGATTCAATTTTGAGGTTAGAGTGACTAGCAGTACTATACAATTTTTTCAATGACAAGATTCCTGCTTTGAGATAAGAAAACGAGAAATTGTAAATTTATTAAAAATTTTAATTTATATTTAACGCTAGTTACAAACATTATTTTTTTTTTCTTAAGAAAACAGCTGCTAGAAAGCACAAAAATTTACGTACATGCCTGAACTTTCCCATACATACATGCTATGAAAAAGATGCATACTTATTGAAAATATCGTTCCTTGAAGAGAACAAATTTTTTTATGCCTTATAAGTTCGTGTAAGACACCATTTTTTTTGCTAGACACCCAAATGTACAATAACCGCTCTTTCTGAATCGAGGGTCTAAACATAAGGGTCCCATTTAAAAAATTTGGGATTTGGGTCCATAGGGCCCAAAGTAAGGCCAAACAATATATTTTTAACAAAAACTTATAAAGCAGCTGATAAAGCAGCTGCTTTATAAATTACAATAACCGCTCTTTCTGAACCTAGGGTCAAACAATAAGGGTCCCACTTAAAAACCCGGGATTTAGTTCCATAGGGCCCAAAGTAAGGCCAAACAATATATTTTTAACAAAAATTTATAAAGCAGCTGATTTATGAAGCAGCTGAAAAAGCAGCTGCTAAAGCAGCTGATAAAGTGTTTCAAATCGGCAGCTGCTTTATCAGCTGCTTTTTTTTGCCCGGGTATACTAGGAATTTTACTGATAAGCAATAAAAGACTGATGATTTACGACATTTGTGTAAAATTTTAGCTTTAATGCGAAATTACAATAGTTACTAATAATATTAATACTATTAATATTTGTATGTACATACACTCAGATATATATATATATATATATATATATATATTTATTTATTTATTATTTCTTTGTATAAAAAAGTTAATTGTATTCCAGTTTTACAAATTATGCGCTACACTGAACTGATGGCTGTGTAAAAAAAGTTCTAATTATGTAATAATAGTAGCAGAAAACATTTTATACTATTAATTTAGATACCGATGTAACACTTACAAAATATAAGATAGTGTATATTGCGATAGCAAAATGATAGTTGCTAAACTTAAAATACTAGTACTAAATATTAAAGTTTCAATGATTTAAATATGTTATTATTATGTTTCACAAACTTTAGAATAAAATACTGTTTGAAATTATCCATGAGTATTTATTATGTTCCTCTGTTAATAGTTTTAATAATTGCGTAAGTGAGGAACCTCTATGAAGAATAAATATTACTTTTTTCTAGTGATTTCAATATAAAATTAATAGTTTTCTCATATTTACATTATCTTCTATATTTGTGTTCTCTCACTGTTGAATATTTTCAAGATTTCAATTTTTTTCTTTCACAATTGTTAGAAAAAAGGGAAGAAGGTATTAAGAAGAAACATTCTCATCATTTTTGACATTCACAAATATATATTCACCATATAACAGTTTTTAATATAAAAAATTCAAAGTTAACTAAGAATATTGAAGTATTATATAAATTAATTAAAATTGTTTCAAGAAATCAGATGTGCACATGAAGAACTTAAAGTACAAACAGGTATTATTAAGTTGACTGGTTGCTATTATAATTGCTTTATTTTATTTTATGATAATTACAAATGTTAATGTCTATACAAAAATTTTTAGAAGTTAAAGTATTTTTATAAAACTTATCATAAACTGTAACTGATGATAAAACTTTGAAATAACACAAATGTAAAAGATACATATGAGATATAGAAGATTAACAATAAAATGGTGAAGATGCACATTGTAACACTCGCTAGTGATAAATATTCCAAATTTCATGAGTGATCCTTCTTCTTTTTGTATTAGGATTCTCATGCTGAATCATTGGAGGCTCATTACCTTGCTGCTCAATAAATTTTCCAAAAATGAGCTCTTTGGCGTATTCTTCACTCGCAAGACAAATATTGTGCAATACACAACAAGCTAATATAGTAGAAACTGCATCTTCGACATTTAATCTGTTTAAGCGGTAAAGTCTCCTCCACTTACTTTTCAAAAAACCAAAACTTCTTTCGATAACTTGTCTACTTTTGCTCAAAACTTTATTAAACAGTTTTTGCCTTGCTGTTAGTCGATGGGACTTACGGTATGGCCTCATTAGAAAAGTTTGTAAAGAATAGGCAGCATCGCCTATTAAGTGATAATTACCATTGCAAAGATTTTCACACTCAGGGTACAAATCTGATGTAGTAAATGCTCTAGAATCATGTACACTGCCAGGCCATCTTATGTCAACGTTGACAAAAAAACATTGAGCATCACATACTCCTTGAAGAAGCAGAGAATAGTTTTTTTTTTCTATCAAAATAAGTATTTTTATCAGCTCTTGCAGGTGCTGGAATCTCCACATGACAACCATCGATAGCTCCAATAACTTTTCTAAGACCAGCAATTTCTTCAAATCCTTCAGCTATCTCTTCATTTTCCTCTGGTGTACTTGGTAATCGGATAGCATTTAAACATACATCATTTAAAAGAGCTGAAACAACTCTATTTAAACATTCAACAACAGTTGATTCTACAACCGCAAATCTAGAAGCAACACTGCGGTAAGAGTCCTGATTTGCTAATACCCATAGAGCTATGCAGAGACATTTCTCTGAGTTTACCATTTGTTTACCTCTTGAAGTACAAATAAAAGCTTCTGTTGTGCATAATTTCTCGTGCAGTATCTGGAAGTGGCCTTTCGACATACGAAAATCTCTATAAAACTGCTGATCTGACATTAAGTGAACTACTTCAAAATAATCAAAATATATTGAACAGGTACTGGTCTCATCAATCCTGAAAAAAAATTATACTTTAGTACACTTGATATCTTATTATTTTTTAGTTATGCTTTCAAAAATTTACCTAAATAATCTAAGTGGATAAATTAAAGCTAATTGTTGAGACAAATTTAAAAAAATATTATTATTAAACTGCATATGAGCACACAGTATCAAACTTATTACACAAACAAATTGTAAAGTAAGAATGCTGTTAACAGTCATTTTTTATATATAGATTTTTTTTGTAATAATTTTGTTATTATAATAATTTTATAAACACTTTGGGTGCAAACATACAAAAGTAACTAAAGCGTCTGCTAAAATGACATGCACGCGAACTAAAAATTCTCTATAAAAGTCATAAATAAATTTAAAATATTAAATTAGAAACTTCGAATTTAAAATGTGTTTACAAACTTGACCATGAGTTGCCGACATTAAAGATGTTCCTATGCATTAGTTTTTCGAGAATTGCTTGGATTTACGAAACGCCTGAAAAACCGAACCGAACCGAACCGAACCGAACGGTTCGCTGTATAATCAAACGCGACCATAAAATTTGAATTGTTATAGCCAAAGTATTTTTTTGTATACTTTTAATCATGAAAAAAGGTTTAGTAATTTTCTATTTCATAAATTACAGAAATATATGTTTTTCAGCAATTTATGCGGAAAAGGCAGTGCGGGAAGTTTTTTTTTGTTGCCTTTTCCGCATTGTGTGCGGAACGAAGTGCGGAAAAATAGAGTTTGATACATGTATTGAAAAACACTAATATTAAATTTACTTTTTTTTTTTTATTGTAATTCAGAAATTTCTATAAAAAAGAAGAAATGTATTTTTAAAAGCACAATAACCGCATTTTTATAATAGTTGAAAGAAAATTCAATAAATTAAAAAAAAAAAAATAGTTAAAAGTTACAATATTAAATTTGGAGGAAAAAAAAAAAAAAAAAAAAAAAAAAAAATTATGAACTGGGATTTGAAATCACGCATCGAGGATTTAAATCCCTGATACCTATTCAATAATTAGCGTTCAGGGTTAGTTTTGTTTGTTTACATAATTAGTTACGCGGCCGCCAGTGTAGCGCTGTAAACAGCTAAAAAATGTTATTCCGCCGAGCGGACTTGGTTATTTCAGCTGGTAAATCGGGTCCGTTTTGTTTTACGCTAGTTTCTTCTCCTTCTTATTACTCCATGATTTAAATAATACGACAACTCTCTGCGTGACTTGATTTTTTTGAACCATGAATTTTTATAATTTATTATTTGAGCTCAAGATACAAGCCACAGTGACCGTAAAATGGGCCGATTCATAATTATATCTTAGTTTGGAAACCATAATTTTTTAATATTTTTTTTTAACCATAATATTTTTCTGCAGAAGCTAGCTTAGCTCTTCAGCTATGTATAATTGATACGCAGTAGGAAAAAAAAAAAAATTCAATAAACAATTTAATTTGAAGGTCATAGGATACTTGCTGTAAAACTGACACCAAACAATTGGAAACGATGCCTGCTCGAAAGCTGACTCCGTAAACCAAGCTTTAGAAGTGATGTCTGTTAAAACAGCCAACACCGACTGATGATTGAAACAGACGCTTATATATCATACAAAATTCTGCCCCCCACCCTGACCCCTTGAGAATAATTTTTCGCGAAAGCTCCGCACCAATCACAGCAACGTTTTGCTTTGGTACTGCGGCCCCTCCCCTCCGGACCGTGGGCGTTGCATGTGCCGTGGCAGGCCCGTGCCATACAGAAAATTATGCACCAAGTAAGATACTTGAATAATTTGAAAATAATAATACTCAAATAATTTCAATATGTAAAAAAAAAATTCTACTTTAACCAAAAGATGAATAAGTTTTCATGAAAATAAAGGGTATAGCCGGTTAAGGGGGGGTAATCGGCCCCCAGAGCAAACCCCTAAAATATATATATCATTCGAAAGGGCATGAAAAAAGAAAATTTTTGGCACCAACCAGAATTTTTTATACCCACTACACTGGGAAAAATGTGCTCGGTATTACAGCCACCCGTAGAGCCGTAATGGAATCTACAGTTTGAACAGTATTTTGTCCACTGTGGAACAAATTTGGCGCACGGTGGTAAACGTTTGGGCCGCAGTGTCGTACCGAATCGCGCACTACCCCGCCTCTCAGCTTATACGAATACGCATTCGCATGTAGCTTTCCCGCGCTTACGGTTGTTGTAAATTTTAACGGTTAACTTTTTTTTATTAATTAATGTAAACTAAAGTTTACCAAAGCTCATTTATTTATTAAGGTTAATATTATTGCGTAACCTATAAAAACAAGAATCCTACAAACGCAATTGATTATTCCGCTTGCATATCTCAGCATATGTGCGCTGTTCTTCGCACGCTCTCGTGCGCCAAATTTGACACACCTATGAAAGATTCCCGGTCCACGACGTTGAGACGCAGAGCCCCCATTTTTGAGACATAACGCGCGCACATTTTTCCCAGTGTACTGCCAAAATTTTTGGCGCAAGCCGCAAATTTTGTTTCCCTCAGTTGCGCATGCGCGGAGCCAAATAGTGATTTTTTAACTTTAATTTATATCTCATAACCTAAAATAGCTAGAAAAACGCGATTTGTGGCAAAATTTTCTAAAAAAAAATGTAGTTCAACCGTATATATAATTTTTAATTTTGACTAAATATGCGCCCACTAGGCGGCGTTTTATGTAAAAAGTCCTGATAAATCGGTCGGGAAAGTCCCCCCCTTTTAAAAATCTGAAAAAAACAGAGCGGTTAATTTTTGTTAAAATACGTCACATACATTTTTTATAGACCCACACCTTTTTTTTTTATCGCAAATTTAAGGTAAACAAATTTGAAAAATGGCTCAAACGGTTTAAATTTGGCGCCAAAAATAATATTAAAAATATGGGTGAACTACATTTTTTTTTAGAAAATTTTGCCGCAAACCGCATGTCTCTAGCCCTAATAGGTTCTGAGATATGAATTAAAGTTGAAAAATCACTATTTTGGACTGCGCATGCGCAGTAGAGGGTATAAACAATTCTGGTTGGTGCCAAAAATTTTCTTTTTTCATGCCCTTTCGAATGATATATATATTTTAGGGGTTTGCTCTGGGGGCCGATTACCCCCCCCCCCCCCCCTTAACCGGCAATACCCTTTCTCGTCATTACTGGTTATTTGTTGGTGCTTAAAAAGGCCGATTTTAATATAAAAAATAAAAAATGAATTTACCCTTTCGTGGGTGATAATTCGATATCAGAAGTAACTAATGATAAAATATCATGGTCTTTGTTGCAGATTTACTGCTTTATTAATTTTATTTTGTTGCCGGATTAAAAGCTGGTAGGGGAGGGTTGTCAAATAAACGTTGAGACAGACTTAATTTAATACAAACAGTGTTAATTTATTTATTTTAACACAGCACTCTATTTACAACAATATTCCAATAATTCAAAGTTACAATAAGTGAGTTTATACAGGTTAATCAAAATTATTTTTAATGCAAAAAAACTGAGAGGTGAGAATATTATAGGTTGAGTGGGGAATTTCCACTCTTAATTTTCATGTAAAGATGATTAATTAATTAATTAATTTGAGAAACACCTAGTCAAAACTCTTTATGGACTTGATTATATTAATTAAAACCATAAACATAAGTTTTGTTTGAGTATAGTTGAGGTAAACAAGGCTACAGAAATGGCCTTGAAAAGAGAGAGAGAGAGAGATGCCCAAGAGAAATTAAAGCAGCAGCAGAGAATGGCCTTGAACAGAATAGAAAAGAAAATGGCTGCTTGTAAGACAGCACAAAGAAAGGAGAGAGAGCGAGAGAATGCACAGTAAATTTTATTGATTTTCTGGCTGCGAAATGACGAGGAGAAGCACCGGTAAATTATTGTTACCGGTGCTGCGCAAAAATACCTGAGGATGCCTAGGATGATCTCCTTGCTGAGCTGCTAACCCAAGAATTGAAGTGAATCAAGCCGATCGAATTCAAGATGAGATGTCTCCAGAGTTGACTACCACCAGGTGAATTATTTGTTGAGATGACTGTGCAGACGAGACCACTGCGTTGATGACGAGAAAGAGTCGAGAAAAATGCCAAGTGAAAAGAACCCAAGAGATAACACAAAATGGCGAAAGAAACGTCTATTCACGAGCGTTGCCGAGAAGAGAACTGGAGAGACGCCGCAGGCCCAGCAGCGTCAGCGACAGCAGCAACAGCGCGTAGCTTGAAGGCACGTGAGAGAGAGAGACAGAGCAAAAAATCAATACTCTGCGCAGGTGAGTCAGCGGTTTTGAACCGCTAACGATTAGCAGCGCTAATTTTCGAGAGACGCCGTGGCGACGACATCAACTGTGGACATGGGCGCGAATATTTAAATTTGATAAATTCCGCAACATTCCGCCCGCCATCAACCAATGTGTTGATCACCATCAGTCGAATAAACTGGAAGAACCACCAGTTTTGTCACCGGTCTTTTGAGAGTGGCACAGGATGTCTTGAGAGTCACCACTCGAGTAAGTCCATCATTACCAGGGTGAAGTTGAATGACCCGTGCCATGGGCCACTTACTAGGCGGTGAATTCTCATTGGTGAGTAAGACCATCGAACCAACATTGATGTTGAAAAATGGATGTTTCCACTTAGACACAGTTTGCAAGTGATGAATGTATTGAGAAGACCATTGCTTCCAAAACTGTTGAATTTTTTGCTGTATAAGTTGCCATCGAGAGAGCCTGGACGAGTTGAGATCCAGAAGGCTTGGTTCTGGGACCGCATTGAGAGCTGTTCCAATGAGAAAGTGTCCAGGGGTGAGAAACTGAAGATCTTCAGGGTCATCACTGAGAGGTTCCAATGGACGCGAGTTGAGAATACCTTCTATTTGAGTGAGCAGTGTGGTGAGTTCCTCAAAGGTAAGTACGGTATCGCCAATTGTCCTTTTCAGGTGAAATTTTATTAATTTCACAACTGATTCCCATTTTCCACCCATGTGAGGGGCAGCAGGTGGATTGAAATTCCATTTCGTCCCATCTTGAGCCAAAACCCTAGCCAAAGTCGAGTCTTGAGATTGAGCTTGCCTGAATAGAGTCCTCAACTCTTTGTCTGCACCCTGAAAATTGGTACCACAATCCGAGTACGCGTGAGAAGGCAAGCCCCTCCTTGATGTAAACCTTCTATAGGCAGCGAGAAAACCGTCTGTTGAGTAATCACTGACTGTCTCCAAGTGTACAGCCGATGATGAAAAGCAAACAAACACGCACAGCCAACCTTTGTAAACTTTTGAACCTCGTCCTTTCCAAGAAGTGGTTGAGAAGGTAAGGTCGAAGTGAGACAATTTAGAATATGAACGTGAAGTTTCACTTGAGTATTTCGATATGCAGATTTGAGAATAACCACTGCCTTTCCGTGAGTTTGACCAGCTTTTGAAGCGCCAATACCAAGTATTGAGACTGATGAATGAGTTCGAGGGATTTTGAGCAAGTCCACCAATGCAGATGAGATGAATGATAATTCTGAACCAGGGTCGATGAGAATTCTAACCATGTGAGATGCTGACCCAGTGATGAGAACAGCTACCGCTGTAGCCAAAAGAGAGGTATCCAGGGCGTGAGAAAAACCAAGAGTGATTGCGCCTGCCTCCTATTGTTGTTGTTGAGATGGAGCCAAGGGTAATGAGGGAGTACCAACTGCAGTTGAAGCGACGGATGGGTCCACGTGAATCATGGTGTGATGCATTTTATCGCAAGTCTTGCATCTCGTCTTCGATTGGCAATTTTTAAATGAATGCCTACCCAAACAATTATAACACAATGACTTTTGTGTGACTACCCGTCTGCGATCTGCTGGTGAGAGTTCCCTGAATCCAGAACAGGAAACAATGAAGTGACCCTGTCCACAATGAGAGCAGGTGTGCTGCTGTTGCTGAGTGTTGGGCCTTTGCCCAGATGACCCTTGTGACCCAGATGAGATACCCACGTGAGCTTTTACACTCTTTTGGAAAGGGTGCCCAGGTTGTTGAGATTTACCAGGTTGGGATGCCACAGTTCGATGGGTGCTCTCTATGTTTTCTAAGGCTCGCACCCTGGCCATTAGAAACTTTTCCAATTCTTTGAAGGAGGGAAACTCTGAAGATGATGTGACCGAGGTCTCCCAAGCCTCTCTTGACGGTCGATCCAGGAGTTTCAACGTGTTTGCCGTAATGAGAACGTCCCCCAGCCGTTCTGCATCTACGTAATAACGCCAATAACTTGAAAGTGTTTGAGGTTGACGTCACCAAAGTATTGAGGGACTTTGAGTCCTTAGGCTGCACCGACGGGACCTTAGTCAACTCATTGAAGAGCTCCTCAATTAAACGACGTTTGTTATCGTAGCGCTCGTTGAGTTTTTGCCAGCCAAGATTGAGACCTTCCAGGGTGAGGGGGTAGTTTTGAACCAAACTCGCAGCTTCCCCAGTCAAGGACCTCTTCAAGTACATGGCCTTGAAGGAATCCAAAATTTTAGTGTTGTTGAGCACCATCTCCTCAAACATTTCCTTGAACGAATGCCACTGAGAGTAGGATCCAGAAAACGGTGGCAAATTGATATCCGGTAACTTCATGTTCTGAGGAGACGTTGACCTTGGGTGAGATGAGGTGACTGGTGGAGCTGAAGGTGTGAGATTTTCCCTGACCGTTGCCAATTCCATGAGGATGTCCAGGTAAAGCATTTCCATTTTGTTGAGGTAGCCAGCGGTGAAATATTCATCATTGACCATAGTGGCAGGACAAGATGACACCAATTGTCCATGGTCTGATCTAAATGAAAACATCAGTGACTCCACAGACTCACGCCACTGATTGACCACCATCAAACCAGCAGTAGCACCTTTCTCTTTAATTATGGTGCTGTAACTTTCCAAGCTGGTCAACCGCTCTTTTTGAGATCTGGTCCTGCAGATAAAGTCTGCAGGCACAGAGCCAGAGCTTGAGCGAGTTCTGGGCCTGGACCCACCATCCACCACATTCAAGAGATTTTCCTGCTCGGATATACCAGCAGGCTGTAAAAGTACCTTTGGTACAGTGGTAGCAGGAGCTGAGCCACCAGTAGCTCCTAGCGTTGAGTTATCCAACTGTTGAGAGGTCTCATCCGAGTGATGTCCAGTATTGGCTGCTTCAAGTTTGGTCTTATCGCTTGGAGCCTCTGACTTCTTATCCTGAGTATTGTCCATGTCCTGAGATGAGAGGTGCCAACTGATGAAAACCAGGTGCCACTTGTTGAGAAAACCTGAGGGTAATGGTTATGATGATGAGATTATTCAATAACTAGCCCAGCCACCCACCAGCATCCGGCTCGAAGGACCAAATGTTGCAGATTTACTGCTTTATTAATTTTATTTTGTTGCCGGATTAAAAGCTGGTAGGGGAGGGTTGTCAAATAAACGTTGAGACAGACTTAATTTAATACAAACAGTGTTAATTTATTTATTTTAACACAGCACTCTATTTACAACAATATTCCAATAATTCAAAATTACAATAAGTGAGTTTATACAGGTTAATCAAAGTTATTTTTAATGCAAAAAAACTGAGAGGTGAGAATATTATAGGTTGAGTGGGGAATTTCCACTCTTAATTTTCATGTAAAGATGATTAATTAATTAATTAATTTGAGAAACACCTAGTCAAAACTCTTTATGGACTTGATTATATTAATTAAAACCATAAACATAAGTTTTGTTTGAGTATAGTTGAGGTAAACAAGGCTACAGAAATGGCCTTGAAAAGAGAGAGAGAGAGAGATGCCCAAGAGAAATTAAAGCAGCAGCAGAGAATGGCCTTGAACAGAATAGAAAAGAAAATGGCTGCTTGTAAGACAGCACAAAGAAAGGAGAGAGAGCGAGAGAATGCACAGTAAATTTTATTGATTTTCTGGCTGCGAAATGACGAGGAGAAGCACCGGTAAATTATTGTTACCGGTGCTGCGCAAAAATACCTGAGGATGCCTAGGATGATCTCCTTGCTGAGCTGCTAACCCAAGAATTGAAGTGAATCAAGCCGATCGAATTCAAGATGAGATGTCTCCAGAGTTGACTACCACCAGGTGAATTATTTGTTGAGATGACTGTGCAGACGAGACCACTGCGTTGATGACGAGAAAGAGTCGAGAAAAATGCCAAGTGAAAAGAACCCAAGAGATAACACAAAATGGCGAAAGAAACGTCTATTCACGAGCGTTGCCGAGAAGAGAACTGGAGAGACGCCGCAGGCCCAGCAGCGTCAGCGACAGCAGCAACAGCGCGTAGCTTAAAGGCACGTGAGAGAGAGAGACAGAGCGAAAAATCAATACTCTGCGCAGGTGAGTCAGCGGTTTTGAACCGCTAACGATTAGCAGCGCTAATTTTCGAGAGACGCCGCGGCGACGACATCAACTGTGGACATGGGCGCGAATATTTAAATTTGATAAATTCCACAACAGTCTTCTTCTGATTCCGAACTCTCTAAATTATTCGATTTCGGTTTTTCAACTGTGATTGATTTTTGAAAAAATTCATACTCTATTACCAGATCTGGACTATCGCTCAAGACCATTTTTGTTCGCTTTCTTCTCTCCATGTAATCTTGAAAATTTTTTTTATGGTTGTTTTACAATCACTTACTGGCTTTTTTCCCGTTATACCTGCACCTCAGCTAAAATCGCTTTAGATTTTTTTGAAGCGAAGCTTTTTATATGAGGTATGTGAGGAGTGTATCCAGAGGCAGCTTACCCGCCTCGCTAACCACGCTACAGCGTGGGGCGGCAGCTTCGTGAGAGGGCGGCAAAACCAAAAAACAATTTTTTTTTTTTTTTTTTTTTTTTAAGTAAGCGAAAAAAGATTAAGTTTTTTTAATTTATACTTCGAATTTAATAAATGACTTATCAATTACACCTCAAATTTTAAACCCCCAAATACCCTTGGCGCCCGAGTTCAATAAAAAAAACTGATCCGCTATCCCCCAAGCTTCAAACGCCCAAAACCCTGGGCGCCAGAGTTCAACAAAAAAACTGGTTGGCTATCCCCCAAGCTCTAAGCCCCCAAATACCCTGGGCGCCCGAGTTCAACAAAAACCTGATCAGCTGTCCCCCAAGCTCTAAACCCCCAAATACCCTGGGCGCCCAAGTTCAACAAAAAAACTTATCGGCTATCCCCCAAGCTCTAAACCTCTAAAACCCTGGTTACCAAGTGGAATCATTTTACAGGTTCAGCGTACTTTATATTTGAATATCAAGTCCATAAAAAAGTTTTTTTTTTTTTTTTTTGTTCCACAAAAAGGTTGTGGTGTACTTTTATTTACATCACTTGTGAGTACTACAAAATAATAAAAAATCAATATAAAATAATAAAATAAATAACCAATAAACAAACGAAAATTTTTACGCTTTTCTCGAAATGTGTCTCTATCATAGAAGCATTTAATTTATAGTTAAAATAAAAAATTTGTTAATAATGTTGCAAACAAAGAGTTTAACAATAAGTAAAAGCTTATAGTGTTTTCCTAGTCAACCAGGCAGTTTTGGAGTTAAAAATTTCACATTTACAACTATATGGTATAATTCCGCCAGTGCAGCGTAATTAGGTATTGTAACAAAATTATTTATTTCATGTTCAAGTTAACTAAAATGCACTCATATTTTCGGAATAATTCAACTCGGGCTCCCAAGGTTTTCGGGGGTTTAGAGCTTGGGGGATAGCCGATAAGTTTTTTTGTTGAACTCGGGCGCCCAGAGTATTTGGGGGTCCAAGGCTTGGGGGATAATTAACTAGTCTATTTATTGAACTCAACGTTTTTTTTTTAGATGCATTTTAAAGGGCGGCATCTTTCTTCGCGTAGGGGCGGCAAATTACCTAATCCGCCTCTGAGTGTATCCGTAAAAAACGACACAATAAAGCGACCCAAAAATCCGACCAAAAAAAGTGACACCACGATACATAGACATGTATATATATAGATACTAGAGGGGTACCCCCTACTCGCTCCGCTCGTCAACCCCTGACTTAGATTAAAATTAAAATTTGAATTTTTGAAATGAAAAAAAATTTTTTTTTTAGTGATCCTATAAATTTTTATTACAATAAGTTTCCAATGTATTTTCATAAGTTCTTCTGAACAAAAATGATTTTAACAATTAGAACAAACAAAAATAATCTGTTTTTGATGAATTTTTTTCTAAATCTGCTATATTTTGAAAATTTTCGTTAAAATTCTCTTCTGTGCACTTAAAGTCGGATAACAATTTCATTTCAAAATAAAAGTTATAGTCTTACTAAAATAAATTTTACTAAAGCGCCTATCTAAATTATCTTTTCTTGAACAAAAATTTTTTAAACACTTAGAACAGCTGAAGGTTTTTTTTTTTAGTATGAAGTAATAGATGTCCGTCTAAAGTTTTTTTTTGAACTGAATTTTGCATCGCAATAAGAACATTCATGTTTTTTCATTTTATAATGTTTCTCATATGTGGAATTAAATTTTTTGAAGAAAATCAATCTCAGAATTTTAATGTAACTTTTAGGTTACTTTTAGGTTATAAAAGCTTGACTAATAATTTAATGAAAATTATTTTTATAATGCTTTATTTATTAGTTTTCAAATTTGTCATTTTTAAGAAAAGTAACCTAAAAGTTTCATTGAAGTTCTTGGAATATCATATGATACAATTTCATTTTATTGAAAATTAAACCTAAATCTGATTCCATATAAATTAAATTTTCTATAATTAAAAATTTTTCGATTGTATAAAGACAATAATAAAAGTTAAAACTTCATAAAATTTTTTTATTCAACAGAAAAGAATAAGGAATTTTATAAATTTATACAGTATACAGAAGAATGATCCAAATTAAATTTGATAGACGAAAAGATTTTCCAAAACAAAAATTTTGAAAGAAAAAAGTTTTCAATTGAAATTAAGAAATTCAACTTGAACAATTTTTTTGAAATTTTCATCGAAACGATATGATTAATTTTATATAAAACCTAAATTTTTTAAATCAAATGTAAGTTTGTAATTTGCTCGACAGATTTCAAATTATCGTAAAGGTCGTAACTTGGATTTGGAGAGCACAAGCAATCATCATTGATTGTCTATATGTATAAGGTCTTTTAACTGCCTTTCAAATTGAAAGGATGCAGAAAAAAGATTTTTTATTCAAATTTCTCATCTTATAACGAAAGATGATTTTAACAACAAAAATTGAGAAAGAAAAAAATTTCAACTCCAGGACCAGGATTTGAACCTGGGACCTCCCGATTGCCGGTCGGATGCTTTACCAACTAAGCTATCCGTGGAGCCACAGGTCAAATGCTAGTTAGTAAGCGAAATTCTTTCTCTCTCAATTGCTGTTTTTACATTACGCGGGTGAGTTTATTTTACCTCGGATGCCTAAGATTTCCACAAGCTGATTTTATCAAATGTAAGTTTGTAATTTGCTCGACAGATTTCAAAATATCGTAAAGGTCGTAACTTGGATATGGAGAGCACAAGCAATCATCATTGATTGTCTATATGTATAGGTACGTTTGAGGTATAGGTACGACTGCCTTTCAAATTGAAAGGATGCAGGAAAAAGATTTTTTATTCAAATTTCTCATCTTATAACGAAAGATGATTTTAACAACAAAAATTGAGAAAGAAAAAAATTTCAACTCCAGGACCAGGATTTGAACCTGGGACCTCCCGATTGCCGGTCGGATGCTTTACCAACTAAGCTATCCGTGGAGCCACAGGTCAAATGCTAGTTAGTAAGCGAAATTCTTTCTCTCTCAATTGCTGTTTTTACATTACGCGGGTGAGTTTATTTTACCTCGGATGCCTAAGATTTCCACAAGCTGATTTTATCAAATGTAAGTTTGTAATTTGCTCGACAGATTTCAAAATATCGTAAAGGTCGTAACTTGGATATGGAGAGCACAAGCAATCATCATTGATTGTCTATATGTATAGGTACGTTTGAGGTATAGGTACGACTGCCTTTCAAATTGAAAGGATGCAGGAAAAAGATTTTTTATTCAAATTTCTCATCTTATAACGAAAGATGAGTTTAACAACAAAAATTGAGAAAGAAAAAAATTTCAACTCCAGGACCAGGATTTGAACCTGGGACCTCCCGATTGCCGCTTGGATGCTTTACCAACTAATCCTGGTCCTAGAGTCAAAATTTGTTTCTTTCTCAATTATTGTTGTTAAACTCATCTTTCATTATAAGATGATGGAATTTGAATAAAAAAACTTTTTCTGCATCCTTTCAATTTGAAAGGCAGTCGTACTGTAGACATCGAATTGCAGGGGCAGGAGAGTTTACGGGTAAACACAATAATGACATGGCAAGTACTCGGTACACTCAAATTAGTTTTATTTCAATAACCTCGGTGACTCTTACACGGGTAGCACGCACACGTTACGGTAGACATAGAACGACTGCCCTAATCGGGCGGGAGACTAGCCAAGCGCTCGTGGAGCAGTGCTAGTGCTGCTGCTGCAGCTTATAGCCTGTTGACGGTGTTGTACATAAATCCACCGCCAACACTCCCTCCATTTATGTTAACAACAATAAATGCCATTAACCCTCTAAATCTTTAAACAAGGTAAACTTACACAAAATGAAATGATTAAACAAAAATTGAAATAATTAAATAAAAATTCAAAATTCAAATAATTAAATACAGGCATATTAATGAATCACACCAATCGTTCATTCACAAATCAGAGTCTTTTTCTTCAAACACTTTCACTCGTTACTCGATGATTCTCTCTCTGTGATTGTTGTTCCTCGACCTCTCAGTTAGTTGGACCTGTAACAGAATAAATTAAGATTTTCCTCGTGAACTCATTTTATAATTCTTTAAAATATAACATGCTCAAGCACACTCAGTTAATTCTCACAACATGCTTAAACATACTCAGTCAGTTCATAAGACCTACTCTTAACCTTTTGAAATCGCCTCGTGGAAGGTGTTTTGTAAAAATATCGGCTAGATTTGATTTAGTATTTACTTTCCCCAGATCAACCCTGCCCATAGCCACGCATTGTTTAACAAAATCCCCATGTGCCTCAGACAGAAGTTTTCGGTTTCCCGTCAACTCCCTGTGTTTCAGATTTTCCTTTATTACCTCGACACGCTCATCATAATGTTTAAGTTTTTGACAACCCTCCTTTTGGGAATTGTCAACCGCACACTGATTGTCGCAATAGACTTTCGCAGGATAGAACGTCCTATTTGTCATGTCCCGAAGTGCCTTGTCCAAACTGATTATCTCGCTGCATACACCACTCAAAGCAACGTATTCGGCGTCTCCAGAAGATGTTGTAACCAGTGTCTGCTTGTGACTTCTCCATGCTATAGTGTCCCCAAAGGATTTTATCAAATAACCCTCAGTTGATTTTGACCCCTCGCAATCCAATAAACTTGAATCGGTGTAAGCGATTAAGTCATCAGATTTACTTTGGTATATAAGACCTAGTACCTTTTAAATAACGGAAAATCCTCTTTACATCCTTCCAATCTGTCTCCGTCGGACTCAATTGCTTTCGCGCAAGCACATTGACCGCGTAGGCGATATCAGGCCTCGTAGCATTTGACAGATACATCAAGCAGCCTATTGCTTCTCTGAATGGTACTTTCGGAGTTATCGAGACAGGTTTGTCATCGGTCTCCTCTCTTTGTTCTAACTCAAGTTGCCTCAACTCTTGGTTCCTCATTTTCTTAGTTATCATTGGTGTGTCCTGAGGAGCACAATCACTCAGATTGAACTTCTCTAGAACCTTATCTGTATAGTTTACTTGTGTTAGACTCATAAACCTCTCTTCATGAATCCGAGTAATTTTCATACCCAGGAAAACATCGGGTTCTCCCAAGTCTTTCATTTTAAAGACAGCACTCAGACTCGCTTTAACTTCCTCAAGTTTTTGCTTACTATTGCTTGCAATTATCATGTCATCGACATAGAGCACAATTAGAGCAAACAAAAGTCCACACAACCAAGTAAACAGGCATGGCTCGTTTGTATCATAACTGAAACCAAGTTTCTTCATTTCCTCTCTAAATCTCTTGCTCCATCTCCTAGGGCTAACCTTTAGTCCATAAAGAGCCTTCTTTAATCTGCACACTATGTCGGCTCTCGTGGCGTCATCACACTCATATCCATCAGGGATCTTCATGTAAATGTCATCCTCGAGCTCACCATTCAGAAATGCCGTCTTGACGTCCATCTGGCAAGCGTGTAAATTGTTTCTGTTCATAACAGACAATGCAGCTTGGACTACAGCAAGTCTTGAAACAGGAGCTTAGGTCTCCCTCAACTCATACTCTTTCCGGTCTTTGAAACCTCGAATAACCAAGCGACCTTTTGGTGTGACTTCACCATTTGGTCCTGTCTTTAGTTTAAAGACCCACTTAGAGTCTATCACGTTTATCTTTCGACCATCGCTTTCTATTTCGGACCTGTTGACCAGATCCCACACATCGTTTTCCTCCATCGAACTCAATTCCTCCCTGACAGCTTTTAACCACATCAGCTTGTCTGGTGAATTCATAGCCTCTCTGTAAGAGCTAGGATCTTTGTTTACTTTTGCTAGTAAAGCAAATTTTAATTCATCCTCTTCTAGACAATGATCCTCAGGAGCATCATCTCCCTCTTCTCAAAACTCTACTTTACTAAAGTCTAACTCTTTAGCTGCAAAGTAAGCAAAGCTAGAGTCAGTGACCTTTCTAGCATACACAGTAAAATCTAGTCCTTCTTTCGCTCTCCTGCCAGGTTGAATTCTCGACTTGGCTGGGGGCGCCTCCTCATCCTCTTTACCAGTGTCTACCTTCTTTGGACTACCTCTTTTGCGATTCACCTGAGGAGGTGTTGGTTGCACTTGCTCAGGTTGTTCCTCATAGATTGTCAGATCCTCTCCAAAGTCCAGCTCTTCCTCTATTGCGTCTAGATATTAACATTTGTAAACGTCCTTGTAGCTTAGTTTTTCATTGAATCTCACATTTCTGGAGATTATGAACTTCTGTGTGGCTGGGTGCCATAAGACATAGCAATTAGTATCGTAGTCGAAAAATACAGCTTTGATTGCTCTAGGTGACCATTTGCCTTCAGAAATGGGTATATGTGCATAAGCAATACACTCAAACCTTCTAATCCTTTCAAAGTGGCTCTTTTCCAAAGGAGCAAGTTTATGTAAAGGCAACTCAAAATCAATACTCTTATGTGATGATCTGTTGTTCATATTCACAGCTACCTCAGCTGCCAGAAACCACATATTCGTTGGTACACCAGACTCTAGTAATAAAGCTCGTATTTTGTCCTGCAACGTATGATTAAACCTTTCAGCTGTCCCGTTTAATTGCGGTGCATGACCAGGTGTAAAATTACTATCTATACCCTCTCTATCCATCAACTCTTTAAACTCGCCACCAGTGAACTCAGTTCCTCTGTCTGCTCTTATGAAACATGTCTTTTCATTTTTACCTAAAAGTTTCCTCGTTGTCCTCAAATATTTCTCAAGACACATTCCAGAATCACTCTTATTCTGTACAGAATAAGCTTAAGCAAACCTGAAATTGTCATCTCTAAAAGTAGTGATGAACCGGTTACCACCAGGGTACGAGGCAGGTTATATCGGACCCATAGTATCCGAGTCAATCAACTTCAATGGCCTTTCAGTCCTCGTTCTAACTTCATTATACGGCAATCTTTTCATTTTTGCCAGTATGCATATTTCGAAGTCACTGATGGATTCGTCAAGTTTAACGTTCTCGAGTAGCCCTACCTCACGTTTCAGATATTTCATATATTCTAAAGACGGGTGCCCTAACCTCACATGCCAAAGCATACCTAAATCTAACTTTCTGGATTTATTCGGATCATGTGCCTCGTTTTCCTCGTTAGCTAACTCCTCTAGCTTACTCAAATCATCCGGATTACTCTTGCTTGGAATTCGATTACCCATAGCAGAATTTCCCAAGTTCCAGTCCACGCAATTTTCACTTTGCTCGGCCTGGGACGATTTCTCTCCATTCTCCCTCCCAATCACAGAATGTTGTTCTTTATCCTCGAGGTGTGAGGCTCCCTCCGGAACTTTTGCCTCAAAATTCACAACTTCATTCTGTGATTGATCGAGAAAATCGTCAAGTATGGCGAAATTCGCTTTGTATGTGTACTCATCGTAGTCAAGTTTGTCAGTCCCTCTACCTCTGACTGTCATTCTGACTACCTAGTTTGGGCGTTCGTAGGTACCTGTTAAAAAACTTTCACCCGAACTTTTATCATAAACATTCAAATGGTTTTCATCCAGATATATACTTAGTCCCACCTCAGCAAAATGCCTTAAAGAAATAAGATTATCTGAGACCCCGGAAGCTTTTAAAACATTAGTTAACCTAACTTGTTTATGATTACTCGACGTGAAAATTAAATCGCGTCTACACGGATAGGACTCGGCCGGCTGAAACAGCCGGTAAGCATACCGGGGAAAAAGTCGGGTGAAGTTACGCCCGAAAAATCGGCGTAAGCATATATATATTTTCCTCTAGCGGCCAGCTGTTCGGGCGCGCGCCACCGCTCGGAAGTCGGTGCATGCAAATTTCTATTCGTTTCATAAACTAAAAATAAAAAATTAAACAATTATAATAATAATAATCATAAATTGAATAATAATGATATAAAATTTTTAGCAAAAATATGCACACACTTTTTTTAGTTTGTTTACAAATAAAAATTAGCTCAGGCAGCCTCATCCGCTTTTACAAAAATGCTGCCAATTTTTACCTGTTAGGAATATTGCTTAGAAACATTCCAAAAAATTTCTTCAAAGCATAATGAAAAACTTTCTCGCTAGAAGTTTTTTCAACTATTAATTTTTATGCTTGCTTTTATAATCCAAAGATTGAGGTTAAAAAAGTTAATTTTTTATTTTTAATAGTTAATTACTCTGCTTTGGAGCACTTTAAAAATATCTGGACCATTCCATTGGCAGCGGAAAGAGTTCAAGAATACGCTGCTAAAATTTAATTAAATAATATTTAGTAGTTCTTGAGTTTTTGCGAGTTGAACAAAAAATGCGTGTATCGAGAAAATTTTAACTTTTTTATTCAACTCGAAAAAACTCAAAAACTACTAAATATTATTTAATGAAATTTTAGCAGCATATTCTTGAACTCTTTCCGCTGCCAATGGAATGGTCCAGATATTTTTAAAGTGCTTCAAAGCAGAGTAATTAACTATTAAAAATAAAAAATTAACTTTTTTAACCTCAATCTTTGGATTATAAAAGCAAGCATTAAAAATAATAGTTGAAAAAACTTCCAGCGAGAAAGTTTTTCATTATGCTTTGAGGAAATTTTTTGCAAAGTTTCAAAGCAATAT
The DNA here is from genome assembly GCA_038277355.1 of Encarsia formosa. Classification (NCBI taxonomy): domain Eukaryota; kingdom Metazoa; phylum Arthropoda; class Insecta; order Hymenoptera; family Aphelinidae; genus Encarsia; species Encarsia formosa. The sequence goes on along the minus strand of CM076185.1, from coordinate 55,480,638 downwards.
TTCTAATAGGTAAAAATTGACAGCATTTTTGTAAAAGCGGATGAGGCCGATTCCGAGCGGTGGCGCGCGCCCGAACAGCTGGCCGCTAGAGGAAAATATATATATGCTTACGCCGATTTTTCGGGCGTAACTTCACCCGACTTTTTCCCCGGTATGCTTACCGGCTGTTTCAGCCGGCCGAGTCCTATCCGTGTACCATCTATCCTCAAATTCTCAGTTTCGTTTTTATTCGCGCATCTTATAACTTCTCCTCTGGATTTCTCAAAATTCCATAATTTAACCTCTCCCCGCACAATGTGCTCGGTAGCACCTGTATCCGCGACGAACAAAACTTCATCCGAATTACATGCATTCTCGCTGAAGATTAAACGATTTAACATACCTTGACACTCATCCTTCCTTTTCTCTGAGTCTTTGTTCTTCTTCATTGTGTTTACTCGACCGGGTTTGTTTTTATCAACACCTCTAGATCTATCCCCACCTCTCCCACCATGAGAGCCACCTCTACCCCCGCCTCTCGAACCGCCGCGACCACCTCCACCTCTAGAAGCATGCATAGAATGGTCTCCATTCTTACCTTGCTTTTTGGGGCACCTGTCCCCTTTATGGTTGATGTTAGCTTTACAGTATCAGCACCACCATTGATTACTCTTTGCCAGGGGGCCAGTGACCATATTTCTCGCAGCGATGGCATTTCTGATTTGCCATATCCTCGGGTCATCTTGCTGCGTTGGCACTGACTGCTTGTACCTCGTTCCTCGTTGCCTCTGTCTTAAGGGGGTACATATACCTAAAAATTTTCAAAAAATCAATTTTCAGTTTTTTGTGTTTTTTGATGTACTTTTACATCAGCTTTCAAATGCTGCAAACCGCGTTTCTTGATTCGTTAAGGAAAAAAAGTTACAGTTAATTTAATAAAGACATTCAATTTATTAAATGAACGTTGAAATGGCTTTTTTTGAAATTCAAGAATTTTAAGTCCGTTCTAGTAGCAAAAATACTTTCTACGATACTATAGGTACTAATGCTTTTTCGATGTATTTTTTCCTTTTTTAATTTTCGCAATGTAGGTATAATTTTTTTTTATCCACGAACAGAACTGTAAGTATTTATATCGTTTTCATCTAATAAAAGCGATGAAAAAACAGAAAATTTTTTTATCTGTGATTAGATTTTTTCCGCGACACAATATCTTAATAATGAAAGTTAATAATGACAGATTAACTTTCATTTCAAGTCTAATGCTAAAAACAATTTATTAAGTTAGAATCGATCGCATAAAAAAATTTATAACCTTTATGACATAATATATGACATATATTACCTCTACGAGACTACTTTAGTATATTACACCAATATCGATCCATCGATATCAAATTAGGTATTTCTACAGCGTTGCAAGTTCATGACGACTTTTTCGTTCTTTGAGTCATCTTTCTAGTGAAATTCTACTTCACTTGGTTTTGTTTTAGTTATTATTTCAATCTGAAGTAAATAAGTTAGTTTTATTAAAAAAAAAAAATTTAAGAATAAATGACCAATTCTTACCAGGTAAACTAATGAAGTTTTTTAATTGTTAAAAAAAATGTGTTTATGTACAAATGTGAAGTGAAAAAATAATTCTGTGATTTAAAATTAAAGATAATTTTTAGATAATTGCATGTGAAGACTCCGCTGACTCAAAGTCTTAACTTGGTCTTGGTGCCTAATAGTGTGTGATCTGTGTTTTTGATTAAAAAGCTAATTGGGTCACTTTAGGAGCAGGAGAAAAAAAAAAAGTATCCGGCTGTGTGTAAAAGAGTATTTACATCAAGCAAGAGTCCTGTGACAAGATATTTTCAAAATATAAATGTTTATGTGTTGATGTGTTACATTTTATTCATCAAAATCTTTTCAGAACTTCAAAAGACATTTTCTCAAATATGTGATTTTTGAGAAAATGAGGGCATTGCTCGTAAAGCCAAAATTTTTCCAGACAGTGGATGGACCCAGGACTTTGCACACTTGTTGTACATGTGAACCCTCATGAGCGCAACCTCAGGCAACCAAATCTAAGCATTATTAAGCTGATGGCACACTAGAAATTGACTAAAATGATAAAAACTATCAAAATTTTAACCACACTAAGCAATTTTAGAGTATGCAAGTAGCTTAATAGTGCTTGGATTTGGTTGCCTGAGGTTCCGCTCATGAGGGTTCACATGTACAACAACTATGCCAAGTCCTGGGTCCATCCGCTTTAAGGAAAAATTTTGACTTTACGAGCAATGAACTTTTATAGCCTAAATAAGCTGAATTTTATAACATTTATAAAAACAGTTATTTTAATTTTCTAAATTTAAAAAACTATGTAAAAATGTGTGTATATTATGGGAAAAAAATATCTTTTTGAATAAATAATTTTTAAAAGATTTACAAAATTTTTTCTGAGTTTTTTTTTTTAGGTATATGTACCCCCTTAAACAAATAAGAAATCATATTACTGTAGCTCATTTCTTTTCTATTATTCATAGATAGAGTATTATTGGCTTGTGCGAGCTCTGGAAAAATTCCAGAAACTGCTCTCACTAGGGTTGCCCTTTTCTCTATTTCAGTAAATTTTACTGCCTCTGGGCTATTCTCATATTCAGTAATAATGTCCTCGTACCTGTTGATAAATTCAGAGACTTTTTCTCTAGGTTTCATCCTCAGATCGTAGATCCTCGCTCTCACAGAAGTGTGAGTGACATTGGTTTCAAGTTTCCTTGATTCCCTCAGTATCCTCCGAACTTCTTTCGGATTCTCAATGCCAATCACCCTTCTGTGATAGTGCTCATCTATTCGACTAATAATTATATCGCGATTAGACTCCTTTCTTTTCTGTTTAACCTCCGGAATATCCTTAAGGTGAGTCGTTGGTTTTTCCAGAATTATGTCTAACAAATCTGCTGTTTTTAACTCTGCTCTCAGCTTTTCAAGCCAGATCTCCATATTGGATTCAATAGTCAAAACATAATTCTTCGAAACCGACGATTTACCTCCACTCTGGTTTTTCGAAAAAGTATCACACAGCTTCAGTATATTGTCGCTTACGGGATCTCTACCTTGGTATAATCCCGAGGATACTGTGCTCCTATCATTATCATCTCTTTCCAAGAAGGAGGCATCATTCGGCGGTACGCGATTAGGATTCGGCGGTATCAAAGCAGAAGAAAGTAAAGGATTTACCTGTGTCGACGCATCTTGTCTTTCTCTGGTTTGCGGCAGAAGATCTTTAATCTTGTCCAGAATTACTACCAAATCAGCGTTGGCCTTGGCTGAAAACTCGGAGTTAGAGCGAAGCAAGTCTAAACATCTCACGGTCTTCTCTGACTGGGTATTCAACTCCGCCAACGCGAGTATTATGACCTTTGAGTTCTCAACCTGCGTGTTGACCAATTCGCACTGAGCAGTTGCTAGCTTGTTTTTTTCCTAAACCACTTTCAGCAAAGGCTCCAAGCCGATGATCACATCCTCGGATCGTCGTACGGTTGTATGTCCCATTTGCACAGGAGTTCCATCAGGTCATAACAAATCTTCAGGCAGGTTTAACCCTCCCGAAGGGACGAATGGACTGGCGCTTGTTGAGAGAGGGGCGACCGAAGTTGCCGGCGTGATTGTCGCCGTCGTCGTCACGGTCGCTGTTGCAGCAGATGTTACCTCAGTTGTTGTTGTTGTGATGTGAGTTGTAGTAGAGTTTTTCAAAATATGTGTGGTACCACAAACTCATTAAACTCAAGTTTTAATTACTGGGAAAGAAAAAATATTTAAGCATGCAGTCAACAAGAAAGAAAAAATTAAAAAAAAAAAAAAAACAATTATCTTGTATGACCTGATCCCAGGCCTGAGGATCAACATCAGCCGGTGCATCGACTGTTAGTTCACCCGTTTGATTGTCCGAGCTCATGTACTCGGGGTGTTGGATTCGTACCAGCTCGAAAATACCTCTTCGTAGCGTTTTCCAACTTCAGCTTCCTCAAAGCTCTAATTATAATGAAAAAACATTCAATTACTCCCCCGGGATTATGACTAAAATCACTAGTTTTGACGAAGCTAAAGAACTATTTCAATTTAATTTTCAGACAAAATCTTCAAAGACCAGTACGTGCTGCTTGCACACCTCTTGCTTATGTGCACGATCTTATTCAATCGCACGGCATACAAGAGGTCACACGAGCGCTCACAACACACAATGATCCTTTCCGAATATTGCCCACTTAAAACATAAAAATGTTTTATAAGAATCGTATTTTTTTCTTTTTGTTACCTCTCTATTATCGCTCTAGTTTAGCGCAATAAAATTCTCTCAAAAAAAAACTCGATTCTTAGGCACACATGCCTTTTAATTTTGTCCTCTATCTCAATTTTCCACAATTTTCAGACCTCTTTCCTCCTTAATTCTTTGTCCCATCATGAAATTCAAAGAATTTCCCTCGATATCGGAGAAGGAAAATTTCAATTCTTTAACCAGCACAGCTGAGAAAAAGAAGAAAAAGTACTGTGAAAAAAATTTGCACTTCAAGCAACAACTATAGCTTGCAACAAAAATCTTGAATGAGAGAGAGAAACGAAAAAAATCTGCACGGAAGTTAATTTCTCCAAAAGGAAAAAAACGTAAGCAGCACAGCTGACTTTTCACGTCGTGCAAAAAACGAGTTGAGCGTGTTATCACGCACCTAGAAACACCGAACTCCCGAGTTTTGCAATACAGCATGAAAAAGAAAAAAATTTGAGCGCACCTAAATTCTCTTTTTCTGGGAATTACCTCCCCTCTCAACGCAGTGTGCAGGTTGAAACCTGCAGCGGCGCTTTGTCGCGCGGTGCCCCAAAAACTCTTTCTCTCTCTCTCTTATCCTTTGTTTCTAGACTCCCTCCCAACTCAAAATTTCCCTCTATTTATTTCTCTCGTTTTTCGCAGTAAAACAGAAAAAAAACTTACTCAGATCTTCGACAGATCCTCAATTTTTTTTTTACGCACTGACACAATCCACTCAATAAAAAACAAAAACAGCAAGAAAACACGAAGGATCTCGTTCGTTTTTCTTTTTAATTACACTAACGTCTATCGAGTCGCGCGTGCGCCCGCGAGAACGAGTTATTCTTTTTACCGGCACGGCTTCACTCTAACCTCCCGTCACTTAAGCAGTAATTAAACAGTGCTGGGCTCCAAAACCTGTAGACATCCAATTGCAGGGACAGGAGGGTTTACACAATAATGACACGGCAAGTACTTGGTACACTCAAATTAGTTTTATTTCAATAACCTCGGTGACTCTTACACGGATGGCACGCACGCGCTACGGTAGACATAGAATGACTGTCCTAATCGGACGTGAGACTAGCCAAGCGCTCGTGGAGCGGCGCTAGTGCTGCTGCTGCAGCTTATAGCCTGTTGACGGTATTGTACATAAATCCACCGCCAACACGTACCTACACCTCAAAAGTACCTATACATATAGACAATCAATGATGATTGCTTGTGCTCTCCAAATCCAAGTTACGACCTTTACGATAATTTGAAATCTGTCGAGCAAATTACAAACTTACATTTGATAAAATCGGCTTGTGGAAATCTTAGGCATCCAAGGTAAAATAAACTCACCCACGTAATGTAAAAACAGCAATTGAGAGAGAAAGAATTTCGCTTCCTAACTAGCATTTGACCTGCGGCTCCACGGATAGCTTAGTTGGTAAAGCATCCGACCGGCAATCGGGAGGTCCCAGGTTCAAATCCTGATCCTGGAGTCGAAATTTTTTTCTTTCGCAATTTTTGTTTTTAGACTCATCTTTCGTTATAAGACGATGAAATTTGAATAAAAAATCTTTTTTCTGCATCCTTTCAATTTGAAAGGCAGTCAAAAGTACCTATACATATAGAAAATCAATGATGATTGCTTGTGCTCTCCAAATCCAAGTTACGACTTTTACGATAATTTAAGTTTTTTTAAATTCTAAATTTTTTTAAATTCTCAATTTTTTTAATGTATAAGGACAATTATAAGATTCAAAATTTTATAGAATTTTTACATTTAACACAAAAAAATGCAATGGATTTTTTTTCACTTATAAAGTAATATAGATCGAATGATAAATTTTTAAAATTGATAGAGGAAAAAAACAAAATTTTTAAAGAAAAATTTATTTACTTTGTTAAAATTTTCATCTAAACGAAATTATTAATTTAATCAGAATTTTTGCTTTCTATAAATATTTGATTTGAAGATGTGCATCTTGATAGAGCAATATACAATTGACCATGAGAAAAAATTGGTTTATCAATATATATACCAGAAAAATCAAAACTTTGTCCTTGGGACAAAATTTTGATTTGTTTTGGTCTGTTTTGATATCTATATTCAATATAATTAAAAATAATTTTTGCTTTCTATAAATATTTGATTTGAAGATGTGCATCTTGATAGAGCGACATACAATTGACCATGAGAAAAAATTGGTTTATCAATATATAGACCGGCAGAATCAAAACTTCGTCCTTGGGACAAAGTTTCGATTTGTTTTGATCTGTTTTGATATCTATATTCAATATAATTGAAAAAAATTCAATTGTAGAACAATTTTTTAATTGTTTTTAACAACATCAATGAGATTAAATTCAATCTATACTTATGATTGAATTTAATCTTTAATTTTATTTTTTACTATTTTGTGTGTTGACAAAACATTAATTTGGCTGCACCTAGGGCTCTCCAAATGGAAGTTTGAGGCGCAGCCGAAAAAAAATGCTTATATTTTTGACTAAAATAACGCATATTTAAGGTACTTTTGGCTACGCCTCAGGCCCTACAAATGAAAGTCTGAGGCGCAGAGAGGCGCAGCCAAAAAAAAAATTGCTTAGGTTCCGATATTTTTGACTAAAATAACGCATATTTAAGGTACTTTTGGCTGCGCCTCACGAAAAAAAAAAAAAACCCTTTCAACTATATAATATATATATTTTTTTTCATTTTTTAATTAGAACGTACCCGAATCAAACTCAAGCAAATACCTTTTTTACAAAATAGTACGCTTAGCTCAATACTTGAGAAAAAAAAAGTTTAGGTCGGAAAAATTCTCCCTGTGATTGTAAAAGAAAGGGAACTTGGTACGATGCCTGTTCTTAGAGCTGACTCCAAAAACCGAGAAGTTACACCTACTGAAAAAGTGAAACATAGACTGATGCCTTGTGCCCTAAACGTAAGCTTAAATATTTATTAGAAAAATTGTTCGGACTCGTATACTTATGCACCACGGCTGCTGCGCTCCAATCTACAGTGATCCTTGATACCGGCGTATGAGTGGCTGACAAAGAGGGAAGTAACTGCGGATTGGATCGCAGCAGTCGCGGTGCACAAGTATACGAGTCCGAACAATTTTTCTAATTAATATTTAAGCTTACGTTTTGGGGCACTAGGCATCAGTCTATGTTTTCCTTTTTCATCAGGCATAAAATCTTGGTTTTCGGAGTCAGCTTTGCTCCGTTGCAGCTTTAAGAGCAGGCATCGTTCCGAGATTTTTTTCTGTCACAGCTTTACAGTAGGCATAGAAAACTCGAAATTAAATTTTTTGTTGCGATCTCATTTCAATCTGTGACCTTTGATATCAGTTAGATTTTTCTTGCAAGTTAAGCGGACTTCTTTTGAGATCCGTTGGGCTTGCTTGCAGAACCTGCTGCCCACAAACTCTCTTTAACGCTGTAAAACTTTATCAATAGGCTTATATAAATTATGTCAGCGAACCAAAGGATTCGCAATCAGGATTTACCTAATATGATAGACTCAGATGATGACTCGTCTGATGAGAACCAACGCCATGACATGGTATTTATTCCTGATCCTGATTCAGGACCAGACGATAGCGGTAACGATGAATCAAATTCAAATAACTATCTTTCAAATGGCACTTATCAGACCATAAAAAATTCTTATTCAGATAAACAAATATTGTTGGAATTCAATCATAAATACGATTGGCAAAAAGAATGAGCCCCATCAACTTTTATTCCAGAAATAGAGTAGGTAAAACAGAGCGGGCCCCACGCTCGGCGGGTACCACGCTCGGTGGGTCCCATGCACAGCGGGTACTGCGCACTACGGTTACTGCGCCCTCGAGCTATTCTGCCGCTCGCCTCGTTCTACCGCGAGCATGCTGCAGCCGCTACGGTTACTGCGCCCTCGAGCTCATCTAGGAGAACATCATTCGACTCCTCTTCCTTCTCGTTGGTGACTGCTTTGATGACCTGAAGATCTAGGTTTTTTTCACCGAAAATTTCCACATTGTGGGTTAAGCAAGTTCCGTTCGTAGTGGCAGCTTTTCCATCATCATCCTCAGGAGTGAGCCGGAATTGTCCTTCCGCACCAACCACTAGGAAGTTGGATGCTGGTTGCAGGTGGTAGTACGTCTCATACGGCAGCGAGGAAAAATCTATTCCCTGTAGCGGCATCAGGAAGTCGTGCTGCTGCTCGACCGCGGGAGGAGGTGTAGCTGGTGGTTGTTCTGCGGCATCCGTGTTCTCCAGCGCCACCATGAACTCGGCCTCGTCAGCGAAGATGAATCCGTTTTGCCGGAAAAAGTCGAGGAGTCCGTCGTCTTCCATCTCGAAGGTTGATTTGAAATAAAAAAAATCCTAATCGCGCGACTTATATAACTCCTTGAACTTGAGGTGTTACCCCCCCCCCCCCACCCTGCGTGATGTTGAGAAGACTGTGCAACCCCCCACCCTCCTCCCACTGTGCTAGGATTAAAGGAATAAAAGAAAGCTCTTCATCAAATTTTAATCATTCTTTTGATTAACTCTCCGTAACCATGAGCTCCCTTAAGATTAAGGTCTTGCTAGACGTCCCCGAGGAAGTCAACGACTTTGAGGTGGAACTTATTCTTCCTCCAGGTTTCAACAGAGTTGAATCACCACCGCCCCTGATGACTCCACCACCATCTCCAGAAAACGTCATCGAGGTCAACATCGGGGATGACTCCGATCACAACGGTGAAAGCAGCGACTTCCAGTACGAGGTTACTACAACCGCGGAGGATGATGCCACCGTTGCCTCAACCACAAATCACGAGGTGACTTCAACGGTGGATGAGGATGCTCTTTCCAACGCCTCCACCCTGGTTAACGTTGGCAGCTCGGAGGAGAGCAGCGACGAGGAGGACCTCGATGAACGAAAAATACCCGGGACCACACACTATCTGCAAACATTGAGAAGAGCTGCAGAAAACTTACCATCGGACCTCGTCAGGGATTTAATATTGCATATTAGAGACCACCCTGAGAGATTTGAGAGCCTCGAACGGGAGGCTAATTTTATTGATCATTGCACATTTATGCACCACAGTTTTAAAAAACAATAATTTGATTTATGTGTTATTATCATTAAAATATTGTAAAAAAAGCCTTTTTCAAGGCTAAAAAATGTATATATGTATTATAAATAAAAAAATTAAAAAAGCCTTTTTCAAGGCTAAAAAAAATTTTAAACGTAAAAAAAACAATTTCATGAACAGAATCAAGGTCATATCAGGTCCGATTGTAGTTAATTCGTAAGAATGAATTTTTTTAATGTAATTTGCATATTTTTATATCGTAGCAAACTATCATTTTTCGCAAATTTAACGTAAAAAAAGCCTTTTTTAAGGCTAAAAAAATATTTCAAACGATAGAATAAAATAATATGATAAAAATGTATAACTTCAAAAAACTGCCTTGAAAAAGCTGCACCGAGTACGAGAACATTTAACCTCATCATCATCGAGATTAAAAAAAGAGTTGTCGAGCGCTGCACCCCATCCTTGAAAAAAGCCGCACCGAGTAGGAGAACATTTAACCTCATCATCAGGGAAAAAAAAGAGTCGTCGAGAGAAAAAGCAGCACGTCTGCAGCAACCCTCCTTTGAAAAAAGCTGCACCGAGTACGAGAACATTTAACCTCATCATCATCGAGGGTAAAAGCATCATCCTCCTGCACCACCATCGAGAACAAAAAGTTTACCGACATCGAAGCTGAAGCGCACCAATCACAGCGCACCGTGGGCAACCTCAGCTCTAATTATCGGAAATTCGTCACCCGCTGTAAGGTTGTCTTCGAGAAGAGAAAAAAACAGCTGCAGCAACGTTAAACATCATCTCCGAGGGTGGAAGCAACATCCTCCTGCACCACCATCGTCGAGAACAAAAAGTTTTCCAGTAAAAAAACGATCACTGGCATCAAAGCTGAAGCGCACCAATCACAACGCACCGTGGGCAACCTCAGCTCTAATTATCGGAAAATTCGTCACCCGCTGTAAGGTTGTCTTCGAGAAGAGAAAAAAACAGCTGCAGCAACGTTAAACATCATCTCCGAGGGTGAAAGCAACATCCTCCTGCACCACCATCGTCGAGAACAAAAAGTTTACCGGTAAAAAAACGATCACTGGCATCGAAGCTGAAGCGCACCAATCACAGCACTCCGTGGCGGCAACAGCATCGAGGACTACAGCGCACCAATCAGCGATAGCAGCGCGAGGGGCACTCTTCGAGGTCCGCATGATTATATAAGTACGCGCACGCACGCACGCGAGTTCATTACCGCTGATCATTTTATCTGCATCATGACCTCGCAATACTCAATCTTAATCTCTGACAGAGTTAAACATTTTTCTAACACCCGCATCGAGCTCGATAAAATTATTGATTTCATACTTTCTCTATCAATAATTTTTAATGAATTGCCGTTGGACACAGCTTATCAAATAATTACTGACTCACGAGATCAGCATTTTCATACCATCGATGCTGAAAACGATTTTTTAATGAGTCAATTTGATGTCTTCTTCTTTGGTGGCAAGAGGCAAACGAAGTTTATCCAAGATGATTTCCAGTGCATAACTTGGCTAGTTGAAAAAGAATGGATAACCTCAATGACCAAGGTTATTCACAAATCTGATGCATCAATAGTTCACTATATATTATCTCATTTTATTCGCAACCCAAAAATTTTCAATAGCCTTGAATCGGAAATTATTATATGACAGCTCATTTACCACATCGTTAAAATTTTTCTCATATTTTTATATTCATCACCCCCCGGCCCTTTTCAGGGCCAACAATATTGTTTATACGTAGAACAGTATATTGTTTATTACAGTCCTTTTAAAGACTAAAAAATATCTTAGCGTAACTTTTATAATAGCAGCTGTGTGTAGCGGAAAGTTAACTCAACGTACGTTGAAATCTACACCACAGCACTGCATCATCGAGCACTGCAGTCATCCTTGGAAAAGCTGCACCGGCTACGAGAACAACTGCAGAACCTCACACCATCATCAAGAAAAAAAAGATCATCACGTGCTGTATCGGCTATGAGAGCACCATAACCTCACCTCACAAAGGAAAAAAACATCATTGCGTGCTGCAGTCGAGCTTGGAAAAAGCTACCGCATCGTCCACGAGAAGCAAACCTCACAAAGGAAAAAAAACATCATCGCATGCTGCAGTCGAGCTTGGAAAAGCTGCAGCATCGTCCACGAGAAGCTAACCTCACGAAGGAAAAAAAACATCATCGCGTGCTGCAGTCGAGCTTGGAAAAGCTGCAGCATCGTCCACGAGAAGCTAACCTCACAAAGGAAAAAAACATAATCGCGTGCTGCAGTCGAGCTTGGAAAAGCTGCAGCATCATCCACGAAAAGCTAACCTCGCGTCATCATCGGGGACTACAGCGCACAAATCAGAGTGACTCTGACATCGAGAGCTACAGCGCGAAGTGTATTCTACGAGCGACTCTTTTTCAATCTCTTGTCAAAGATTTTTCACTCATCGGTGTGGACAACGATATTATCAGTTTTTAATTCCCATACAACAGAAAATTTCAATCACCTCGGGCCCTTTTCAGAGCCATCGTTATTTTATTTTACGTAAAACAAAGTATTGTTTAATACACTCCTTGTAAGGAGTAAAAATTAAAATAAACGTAATCACGTCTGTTCATTTTACTAAAAATAAGTTAAAATGTAGCACCATCTCTTTATTTTTATTAAACCAGCTACATACAGTGCAGCAAGAAGTCAACCTACATCGTTGCATTGACATGCGCTCCACACTCATCACTTCTTTTCCCTAGCAGCTGATGCCTCCCTCGTATAGGGAATGCATAAGGCATCACTGGAGACTTGTTTTATTCCACATTGAGTGTAAAAGGATTTATTATGTTTATTATTTCATATAACATTAAATTTTTTATCATTCTGCAAATAGTAGATAATCTACTTTATCGACCTCGGATAATTTTTAAATATTTTTTATGATTTTAAATTACTTTTCAAAACTATTTTAAACAATAATAAGAGATTATAATGATTTATAATTTAAAACAAAGATTAAATAAATAATTAGATTTTCAATAACAAATAATTTGAAAATTAACCAGTATGAAATTTATTATTAAACTTTTAATTTTATCATTTTAAAAACTTTAAGAATTTTTAATTTTATAAAGTAAAAATATATGACTCACAAGGAAAAAAAAAGCTAACCATAATTTAAAGTTAAAAAAATTTAATTGAAAAAATACATTCTACGTGTACATAGAGTAAAGAATTTCTTTATTTCTTATTTCATTTTTTTCATCCCAGTCAACTTCATCTCGGTCTTCCATGAAACCATCTGAAGCTGCATGCTGACGGCGAGATAAAAGTACATACTTTTTTATCGCAAGCGCGTTCCTCAAGGCACAAATGTTCTGGTGCGACGTGTGATTGCTGCATGGGACGTTGACGTTTTCTACCATAATTTTAAGCGCGGGTGCGTTGAACTCTTCTTCTTCAAGGTCTCGAACGGTTCTGAAGAAAAAAGGAGAAGTTTTTCATAAAAAAGTGAAATTTTCAAAAATTTCATGTGAAAGTGCTAAAAAATTTACTTACTTCTCAGGCAATAATTCCTCCAGCAGTCTTTTTTTTTGATAGCCCTTGACGAAGATGCAGGTTGAATTTTTCAAATTCCTGTGTAAAATTTTAAGCAGGTCAGATGCAGGCGTTGATCCGCTATTGTACTGAATCTTGTGCAGATAATTCTGCGCAAAGTCGTTGACTTTCTTCTCCGACGGTAAAAGTTTCTTGTAAAGAACCGCCGGCTTGAAGAGCACCGTCACCGGATTTTCATCTTCAACTCCGATGGGGACAATTGCAAGCTCCTTCGGCACCAGGATGTTTGAGCTTCTGACGAAGGCCTGAAAATCCACGGCGTGCTGCATGGCGAGTGTTTGAAATCTTGTCGGTCAGATGAGTTGAAGATGAATGTGCTCTTCGTCAAATTTGGACCTCATTATATACTTTTTTTTACTAGCGATGCACCACCCCCCTCCCACCCAAGAAGAGGTAGGAAGTGTATAAAACGAACAGGACTCAAGCCGAAGAATCATTCTTCTCCTAGCCGAGCTAGCAGCATCATCCTTCGATCATCATTCTTTTGAAATTTTTTTTCAACATGGACATCAACAATCACGAATCTACAGTGAAGCTTTGCATGAGCAGTCTTCGAGAATTTGCCGACACGGCGGATGTCGAAGACTTTCAAAGATGGTTGAATATCGTTTCTTCAGCCATAACGCAATTGGAGAGTGAGCTTGAAAATAATAAATTTTCAAGACACATAAAGCAAAAAATTAATACTTGCCTCTGTCAATATTTATATATTAAACAAAAGCTGCTTTTTTTAATAAAAAAAGCACAGCAACTTGCACACGTCCATGATGCTCACCAACAGGTACACATCGTTGACGTTCATCGTCAGGAAGAAGACGAGCCGGATCAGGTAAGTAGAGTGCTCGAGAAGCAGCACTTCGCAGACGCACAGGAGGAAGAAGTGCAGCACGTTCTTGACGAGGAGGTCGTCGACGTGCAGCAGGACGGTGTCGACGGTGCAGGCTGGATGTGGGAAATTCAAGACCGCGATTTAAAAATTGGAGGCGATCTACAAGCTGCAGAAAATATCAGCGATTTGCGAGCTTAGGATAATATCGGCGATCTACAAGCTGCGGGAAATATCGTCGATTTTCAAGCTGCAGAATCAACAGCTGGTATAAGCTGGGATTTTTTGAACTCTGCTTTTGAAAACAGAATAAGGTCTGCGGTAATTTCTAACCTATCTCACATAACTCTTGAATCTTTTTTCGAAGAGGCGAAAAAAGTTTTCGAATCGAAAATAAAATTAGTCTTAAACGAATTTCCTTCGATTAAATGCAACGCTGAATTAGCTGCAGACTTTGTTTTATTAAAATCAGACGAGGAATCGGAACCTCAAACTAAGTTTTTTAGTACTGCATACGCGTCGATTTATCAAAGTACGAATCTGAATGAATGGTTTGAAAATAACATCGTGGCGTCTATAAGAAACGAAATGGACGATTTCGAGTCGAGGGGAAGTGGCTTTTCGCTGTCTTCTATTCTTCGATTGACAATAAATATCGCCGAATTAAATCAACTTCGCGCAAGCTCTTACATCAATCTCCCTGAAAAAATTAAAAATAGGAGAGCTTGCCTTAACATCCGTAACATCGATCAAAAATGCTTTCTCTGGTCCATTCTAGCTGCTTTACATCCAATTGAAAGTAAAAATCATGCAAATCTCACGTGCAAGTATAAGCAATATGAAAATGAGCTTAATTTTGAAGGAATTGAATTTCCGGTAAAACTTCGTGACGTGCCCCGCTTCGACGCTCAAAACGAGATTTCAGTCAACGTATACATGTTGAAAAAGAGTAAAGAAACTTTTAAAATAAACCCCTGTCACCTTACTTCAAAAAAACAAGAAAAACACGTTAATCTTTTATTGATTCAAAGATCGTACGTCGATGATGAAGAAATGGAAGAAGCGGAGGATGAGGAGGAGGAAGCTGATACTGACTGGCACTACGTTCTTATTAAAGACATATCAAGACTGCTTTCAGCACAAGTTTCAAAGGGTAAGAAAAAAGTTTACGTGTGTCCGAGATGTATGAATTGGTTTAAAGCTCAAGAGAAACTCGATTCTCACGAGGTTCAATGCGAACTTGTAAATAAATGTAAAGTTAATTTACCCGACAAAAGTAACAATAAATTAAAATTTTCAATGTTTAACGCTCAACTGGAGTGTCCCTTCATATTGTACGCCGATATTGAGTCTCTACTACTGCCCGTTAA
This sequence comes from Encarsia formosa, assembly GCA_038277355.1. Lineage (NCBI taxonomy): Eukaryota > Metazoa > Arthropoda > Insecta > Hymenoptera > Aphelinidae > Encarsia > Encarsia formosa. The sequence goes on along the minus strand of CM076185.1, from coordinate 55,465,471 downwards.
CGAAGGAAAAGCTTTTCAGCAGCACCAAGCTCACAGCATTGCTTTTTATTTACACTGCAGCTACGATGATTCGCTCTCCAGATATGAATCCTATAGACAGAAGGATGAGACGTGCATGACTCCAGCTCAGTAGTTTATTTTAAAATTAGTTGATATAAAAAATCAGGTAGAAGAAATTTATAAAAACATAGTGCCGTTAGAGCTTACACCTGAGCAGCAGCGAGCTCATTTTCTTGCCGATACGTGCAGCATTTGTAAAAAAAAGTTTAAGGTAATTTTTTTATGGAAAAAAAATTTTTTTTATTGAATATTTTTTTTATTAATTCATAATTTTAAGGTTGGAGAGGTTAGAGTAAAGGAGCATTCGCATCTAACTGGAGAATACAGAGGCTGTGCCCACAACTTTTGTAATTTGTTGTTTAGAGAGAAAAGGAGCCTGCCCGTCACTTTTCATCGATTGTCCTACGACTTACATTTTTTAATCAAAGAGCTTGCGACTTCAACGGTTTTGGACGGAAAAATTGAACTTCTTTCCAAGTCGAAGGAGAATTTTCTTAGTTTTAAGAAACATATCAAGGGTAGTAACATCAGTTTCTGTTTCATAGACAGTTTCAGATTTCTACCTGCAAGCCTCGATTGTCTTGCAAAAACGTTGTCTAAACACGACATCATAAAAAAAGAATTTTTCAAAGATGGATACAGCGTCGATCAAATCGAGTTGTTGTTAAAAAAAGAAGTGTACAGTTACGACTTTACGGAAAATTTTGCCTCTTTGGAAACCACGAGATTGCCCGACAAAGAAAGTTTTTACAACAAGCTCAACGAAACGCATATCAGCGAGGAAGATTACTCTCATGCGAAAAAAGTGTGGGAAACTTTTGAATGTAAAACTCTAGGAGAGTATTCGGACTTGTACTTGAAAGTGGACGTGATGCTTTTGACTCAGATCTTTCAATGCTTCAGATCGATGAGTATGGAAAGCTATCAGCTCGACCCGGCATATTTTGTTTCTACTCCTTCGTTGACTTGGCAAGCATTGTTGAAATATAAGAAAAACGAAAACGATCCAGATCTCGAGCTCGAGCTTTTGACCGATATTGACATGCTTATGTTTGTTGAAAAAGGAATAAGAGGAGGTTTATCGCAAGCTTCTCACCGACACGCAGAGGCGAATAACAGGTATTTAGACGACTACGATCCTGAAAAAGAAGAGAGCTTTTTGCTGTACTTGGACTGTAACAACCTTTATGTTATGTATTCATTTATTATCGTTTATTATCATTTTTTATGACAAATATATAATTATATTTTCTCAAACAGGATGTGTTATGACGTCCATGCTCCCCTACGGTGGATTCAAGTGGGTGGAGGACGTAAGTGATCCACAGCTTTACAATTTACCCGATGATTCTCCCGAGGGTATGTTTTTAGAAGTTTCAATGACGTACCCGGAAAAGCTTCACGACGCGCACAATGATTTACCGTTTTTACCCAAATTACGCGTGCCACCTGGGGGATCAAAACAGAAAAAACTTATGACTACTTTTTACGACAAAGACCGCTACGTCCTTCATTACACCGTATTAAAGCAAGCCTTGCGAAATGGTTTGGTTCTAAAAGAAGTACATCGAGCTTTGAAATTCAAACAAAAGCCCTGGATGAGAGATTACGTTCTGTATAATAATGAAAAAAGAAAAAACGCAAAAAACGAGTTTGAAAAAAATTTTTACAAGCTGCTCGTCAACAGCTGTTTCGGTAAGAATTGTTTTAATTGAAATAAAAACTTTGTTTGGACGAAAAAAATTTTCTAGGTAAATCGTTAGAAAATCCGAGAAACAGACAGTGCGTTAAACTCTGTCACAAGTGGATCGGGAGATACAGTGCAATGGCCCTTATTTCTAGACCAAACTTCCACAGCGTTTCAATAATAGACGAAAATCTAGTAGCAATTCAACTCGCTCCAACCGAAGTAACAATAAAAAAACCTATATACGCGGGTCTGTCGATCCTTGAAATTTCTAAAACTATAATGTATGAATTTCATTATTCATTCATTAAAAAGAAATTAGGCCCACTAGTTACAATGATGTATTCAGATACTGATTCATTTATATATCACATAAGGGGAGTGAACTTTTATGAATTTATGAAACAAAATCTAGATAAATTTGATACGTACGACTACCCGGAGGATAACGTGTTTGGTTTACCGCGAGTCAATAAAAAAGAGCTTGGACTATTCAAAGATGAACTAAAAGGTATAAAAAAAATTATAAATCAAATTCTTTTTCTCTTCATATACTTTTTTATGCTGAGGTGCACTGATTAAAACTTACGTTGGGCTTCGCGCAAAATTATACAGTTTGAAAATACAAGGTCAAGAGCCTTTAAAAAAGGCGAAAGGTGTAAAACATGGCGTCGTGAAAAAGCAAATACTTTCCGAGGATTACGAGTACTGTCTATTCAACGAAACGCAAAAAAGAGTCGTTCAAAATAATATAAGGTCGAGACGTCATATCGTTCGATCCGAGAGAGAAGAAAAGACGGCTATTTGTCCAATGGACGACAAGCGGTATATTTTGAGTGAAAAAACTCACACGCTTGCATGGGGACATTACATGATCCCGGAGAATGCTTTGGAAGAAGAAAATGGCTGCACTTTGCAAAAAGAAGACAGCGATGTTGACATGTTTCCGGAGATAGAAATGATCTCTCAACAGGACGACAAAATCGAGCAAGTGGAAGAAGAAGACGATGTACAAGTAATTTACGAAAGGGTGGGAGAAGCTCAAAATAATGTATTTAAGGATTATGAAGATGAGAATAATGTATTTAAGCAGGAGACCCCAGAGTCGGACCCCATTCTGATCATAGACCTCGACAAATACGAACCTCCTCCAAAGAGACGTTGCATATAAGCTAACCGTAGTATCAACATTAAAGGTGAGCTATTTAATATCAAAGAATCTATTTAATAATGATCTATCGAATAGTACACAGTGATTTTTAATAAAGTTTGATTTTTTTTTGTTACAGAAAAAATGGATTTCTCTCGTGCAAATCTCGTTGGTGGAATGACTTTTTTACCCAAGAAAAAGTTAATGGACTTGAACGTTTCAATGCAGTACAAAGTGACTGCTTTTAGAGAAGTAAAAACAAGATTTGGACCTAAAGTGGTCGTATCGCTGGATAAAGAGTTTCAAGTTTTTCTTCCGTCCAGATTTCAAACCCTTTTCGAGCAAGAACCGAAGGTTCTGCAAGATATGAAAACTGCTGCTGAAAGTTCTAATCTTTTTTTAAACTATCTAGGTGATGGTAAAATTAAATTTGCAGATAAGAAAATGTAAAACGTATGTATATTTAAAAATAAAATTTTTTATTAACCTAAATACTACAAATCTTTTTATTTTAACAAATCATTTTTATGTATCCAAGTTTTCTCATTAATACCATGCCATTTTACATAAACCATATCATTTTTTCTTTTGAGAACTTTTTCAATCAAATAAATATCAGGACAATCGGTTTTCATCATTTCTTCCTCGTAAAAACAGCCAACGATAGGTTGATCACTGGTGTCTTTCAACTTGTAGGTGGGAGGATGCGTTTTATTTACATCAGTTACGGTCTATATTTCATTACTCCAGTTGGGGACGAATCCTTTTTCGAAAATTTTTTTTACTTTGCTGATTCTAACTTTATCGTTGATTTTAAACTTTGGTCTTTTTTTAATTTTTATTTTATTCAATCTTTTCAAAATTAAAGGTACATTTTTAGCGTTAACTTCTTTTGGTTTCATACCTATAGTACGATGCTTGCGATTATTATAAGAATCTATTAAATCCTGTACAATATCTAAATATTTGTAATTACCATTGAGACTGAAACGACGCCACATCTCGCTTTTGAGCGTGCGATTGAACCTTTCGCAGATCGATGCTTTCAGACCCGTGTAAGTAGAGTACATATTTATTTTATACTTATTCATAAGATCTTGAAAATGTTTATTGTAAAATTCTTTTCCCATGTCAACGGGAAGATTACGCACCGGAGAATTAATTTCTTTCAACACCGATTCCATGGCGTTTGACACGTCCAAACCACTTTTGGTTTTAACCGCGCGCGCCCACGCCATTTTTGAAAACGAATCGATCACTGTAAGTAAATAACGCACACCTTTATTTTCTCTAGAATATGGTTGCATCTCTATCAAATCAGCTTGAAGCGTGTCCAAAGGACGTACCATTTTGACTTTTCTACGAAGAAAGTTTCTGCGTGCAGGGCGATGGATTTCATTCACGACTTTTTCCATTTTCTAAAATTTGCTTGATTTCCGTTTTAAATGTAACCAACCAGTCGGATATTTCTTTTTTTAACTGAAGATGATCTTCTTTTATGGATCGTTGAAGCTTGTTTAAATTAACCGCGTCACCCGCGTTAGCAGGCTCGGCCAAGTTACAAATTCTTTTATTTACAACGTCGTAATTTCCGTCTCGAGTAAGCTTGAATCCGTTGCCAGGAGGACCTTGTCTGCTTGCTATCTTTTCAATTTTTCTTCCGAATACGTCGGTAGGCATTGCGATAATGATGAAAAAATTCTTGCGTGTTCAGTATATATACCCACACTCCCTGAGCTCTTCTAAAATCGAATGTACTTCATTGGTATGACTCAAATTACCTGCAGCTTGCTCGGCTATTAATAATCGTAGTCTATCAACGAGCTCGTTTGCATCATCCCAAAAAACGTACTGAAATTTATTGTCGCGTTTGGCAACTTTAAATCTAGGTATTATACCTCCTCCTCTTTTCACTGGAGTCGACGATTTTCGACTCAACATTACAGTTTTATGTTTTTTAAAAGGTGATCGTGATTTTATAGGACTCGCTTGAAAGAGATCCGCAATTATATTTCTATATTTATTACTAGCTGCATGTTTTTTTAACTCACCACCTGGTTCGTTTCCTTTTTTATGCGCACTAGTTTGCTCGAGAATTTGTTTATAGTAAGTAGTATCGGAAATGTCATCGGGTTTTTATAAACAACGAGTTCGGGTTTTTATAAACAACGAGTTCGAACAGACCTTGAGTTCTGGGATAAGTTTTGTTATTAACAATTATATTATCTTTTTCAAATTTCACAATCGCATTTCCAAGTTGATATCCATTTTTCGTTCTTTTCTTCAAGCCATATAAATTATCTTGCTCGGCAGCTTTGATTTGTATTACTTCCCCAGCGCTATCCGTATTTTCAGACTGATTAAAAAATTTGATCGAGTCGTGATCTTCATTTTCATCAATAATTGATTTTTCATTTAACGATGAATCTGCAGTTGAAAAATTTTGATCCGATACTGAGCTTCGATCAAAGCTTTCATCTAATTTTATACGTTTTTTGTTTTCAACCAATTCATAGAGTGGGTCGGTAATGGGTTTAAACGTTTCCTGTAAAACACGATCGGTGTTATCCTTTTGAAATTTAATCAAGTCATACTTTCGTTTAACTGCTTCGCGAGCTTTTACAAGCTCTTTGAGAATATTTTTCTCGCGAATAAAGTCAGCCATGCTATCGCTATGACGTCTCGCTGCAGACTGATGAATTTCAAGTTACGTTATATTTATTATAAAACAATCGAATCCTTTTCTGTAACGTCCTTTATTAATATCTTTTTCTTTGTCTATGACTAAAAATCTATGTTTATCGCTCCAACACTTTGAACTTATTTCTTTAAATTTTTCAAATTTCATATCGCTGTTGACGTGATCGTCGTAAATGTGCTTCAAGTTCATTTCATCTTGACGAAATAAAATTAAAAAGTTTACGTTATCTCTCACGAGATGTTTTGGAACAGCGGCGTAAGACTGACAAAGATAAAAGCAGTCTACGTTTTTGTGACGTCCCATGCAAAAGAAAGCTTTTACGTTAGCTTGCGAACAGCTAGAAATATCATCGAAAATAAACACCGAGTTTGGTAAAGCTTCGGATGGTGCAATGACTTCTTCGCTATCCGAGAACGGAAAATATTGAAGACCTTCGATAGGCTCCAAAAGTTTCTTTAAAAATTGATACTTTGGTTGGTTCAATGACTTTGAATATACGTATACGTTTTCAAATTTTAATCCATTGGGATGTACCAGCAGCGTTAGCATGCTGTTCGTTTTTCCATACCCCGACGGACCAGAAATGACCGCTCTAATGCTGCTCGGAAGCAAATCACCGTGACGATTTCCTTTTTTTCCCCGTTCAGCGAGGACGTCAAAATTTCCCACTGGTAATTTAACGTTATTTTGAATAAATTCCATGTTGATCGTACGAGATTGTAAATGAGAATGAGGTGATTGGTATAAATACTTTGTTTTTATAGATTATAGTTTAGTCGTAAATCGACCTTCGTAAAGGAATGATCATATACGGTAAAAAGAAAAAGAAGCGAGGATACGGTTTGATAAATAAAATTATTAACAAACTTCCCTTTGAGCTTCACTTACCTGGATATAATTACTGCGGACCCGGCACAAAATTAGCCGCTAGACTAGCTCGCGGTGATCAACCGATTAACCAACTCGATTCTGCGTGTAAAGAGCACGACGTCGCTTACTCGAAAAATAAAGAAAGTATCGCTGCCAGAAACGCAGCAGACGGAGTTTTAGCTGATAAAGCTTGGGGAAGAGTCATTTCCAACGACGCATCATTAGGAGAAAAAGCGTCCGCGTACGCGGTCACCAATATCATGAAAGCTAAGTCAAAATTGGGTATGGGTTTGAAAAAATCCAGAAAGAAATCTAAAAAGAAGTGTAAAAAAAGATGTAAAAAAATGACGTCGTTTAATAGTATAATAAAAACAGCTTCTAAGACAGGAGTTGCAGGTAAGTCACCGAAAAGTGTAATCACTGCAGCACTCAAAGCTGCTAGAACCGCCATAAAAAAATCGGGAGGTAAAAACAAAATAAAATTTCCACGTATTCTCCCGGTGTCGTCAAAAATAGGAGGTTTTTTACCTCTTGTGCCTTTATTCGCAGGACTTAGTGCAACCGGGGTTCTCCCAGGAGGAGCTGCAGGGGTTTACAAAGCGATCAACAAAGCTAAATCAGCTCGTCAAAATTTGGATGAAAGTAAAAGACATAATAAAACCATTGAAGCAATAGCCTTGGGAAAAGGTTTATACCTGAAACGATACAAGACAGGTCTTGGTTTGTATTTAAAACGATATAGCGGCAAGGGGTTAAAAAAAAAAGCCGGAAATAAAATTACCCGATCGTCCGCTGACAAATTTTGATTTAATCAAGTACGCTAATAAATTGAAAATTCCTCATTTTCGTGGCGTGTTTATGAAAAATAAATTACCTTTATCAAGTCCTCGTTATCGCGAATCTGGTATTATAAACCTTGATAACGATAGCGGGCCTGGTACACATTGGTGTGCATACCGTAAGTGAGGAAAAGATGTCGTTTACTTCAATAGCTTTGGTGATTTAAGCCCTCCGATTGAATTAATGAATTATTTAAATGTAGACAATATAAAATATAATCCTGAAAAATATCAAGATTTTAATACGTATAATTGTGGACATTTATGTTTGAAATTTTTAAGCGGCCAGATAAAAGGTATATAAAGAGCTGCTTTAGCTTACCCGCTGTCAAACTAACATGGACTCTTTCACGCTTACTTTGTCAGCATTTTCTTCAGTTTTAGAAGCTCACTATTACCCTCCGATTGAATTATCACCACATAAAAATTACTCTTTGGGATTAGTTGAAGCTTTAACTTTCAATTCTACTCCAAACATCGACGTTGGGTGCAACAAATTTTATATCGGCGATCAAGTGATCGAATTTCCAATCGGTTGTTACGAAATTAATAACATAGAAAAACATATTCAAGAAACTCTTAAACAGAGAAAAATAAATACTGGACTCTCTTTAAAACCTAACGAAACCACGTTACACTGTGAAATCAAGTGCACTGCAGAAATTGATTTCCGTCCGCGAGATTCAATCGTTAGAATATTAGGATTCAGTCATCGTCTGCTTTCCGCAAATAATCATCACATTTCCGACACACACGTAAATATAATTACAATAAATTCAATAAGAGTCGAGTGCAACATCACGAGTGGAGCGTACGTTAATAATAAAAAAGTTCACACAATTCACGAATTTTATCCAGTGGCTGATCCTGGTTTCAAAATAATCGAAATTCCTTCGCAAGTAATTTACTTACCTATAACAGTACCCTGTATTGATTACATTCAGTTGCGCGTGGTCGATCAAGACGGTGAGTTAGTTAACTTTCTCGAAGAAAATATAACGATTCGACTTCATATAAAAGCTTCATAATGGGTATTGTCTTTCACGGTGGAGGATTCCAAACCAAAACATATAAAAATAACACAAAATGCACTTCTTCGATCAGTCGCCAACGAACTCTCAAAGTGTTAACACGAGCAAATATCCAGTTTCTCAAAAGTCTAGGCTTAAAAGTAGTTCCTGGTGGAAAGTAACTTGCATATTCTTTTGCTGTTTTAAAAAAAATGGAAGACATTCTAAGCATTCAAAATCCTGTAGCGTTTGATGAAAGTATCTCTCATTACGAGATACACGCTCACCAACCATATACAGCAGCAAATTATGGCAACAGTGATGAAATTCGTATCGCTATACAACATCAAGATCTGTGCCTTTTACCATCGCGGAGCATTCTTCATATTTGCGGTCAACTCACCGATACCGCTACGAAAAAAGCACCGAAAAATACATTTTTTGTTAATAACGGTATTTGTCATTTATTCGACGATGTTCGATTAGAGTTAAATGGAATTGAAATAGATCGGTGTAAAAACGTGGGTTTAACTACGTTGATGAAAAATTGGTTATCTTTGAATCCTAATCAAAGTTTGATTGCTGAAAATTCAGGATGGTATGGTCTTTCGGATGATAAGAAAAAAAAGATACTCATCGAGGATGGGTACTTTGACGTGTTCATTCCTCTCAGTTATATATTAGGTTTTGCAGAAGATTATCGTAAGATTGTAGTTAACGTGAAGCTCGAGTTAATCATCACTCGATCGAGAAATGACTTGAATGCTATAATACAAACAAAAGCAGGTAACGAAGCATTTGAAGTCGTCAATATTAATATCTCAAAGATTGAATGGCTAATGCCTTACGTTTTAATATCAGATTCACACAGAATAAGTTTGCTTAAATTTCTTGGAAAAGATCGTGCAATTACCATGAGTTTCAGGTCTAAAGAATTTTTCGAGTATCCATTGCTACCCACAACAACCAAACACGTTTGGACTGTAAAAACTTCAAATCAATTAGAAAAACCTCGTTTTGTCATCGTAGGTTTACAGACCAACAAAAAATCAGTGAATAGTGAAAACTATAGTCTTTTCGATCACTGTAATTTAAGTAACGTAAAACTTTTTTTAAACTCTCAATACTATCCTTACAATAATTTAAATCTCAACATCAATCAGAATGAGTACGCGATACTTTACGATATGTACGCCAACTTTCAAATCTCGTATTATGGAAAAGATGCTGAACCAACGTTAACTAAAACAGACTTCATCGAAAAAATTCCTCTCATTGTAATCGATTGCTCCAAACAAAACGAATCTTTGAAAAGTGCACCGGTCGACGTACGAATAGAACTCGACTCAAGAGAAAATTTTCCTGCACAGACTGCTTACTGTCTAATTTTACACGATCGAATCGTACAATACAATTCGGTTAGCGGGGATGTAAAAAAGTTAGTATAAAAGAAAGGCACAAGTTTTTTCATCACGCATTAATCTTCAAGATGCGCTACGTGGTAGACATGACTTGCTTCGTGCAGCCTGGAAGTACCATAAAAGAAGGACGTAATATTCGGAGAGAACACGAGTACATCATCAAAGAGTTTTCATTCGTACCACTCGATGAAGATGCAGACCCCGTAGTACTTTTTTTTAATGCGCCCTACTCGTGGAATCATCTAACAAAAAATTATAAAAATATTAATTCCGACTTGCAGAGTAACTATCACGGGTTAGATTGGAACACTGGTTCTCTTCCCTACACGTCGATAGGAGAACTTATTCGCGATTCGTTCAAAGACGCCACTGAGATTTACGTTGCAGGTTCTATGAAGAAAAAATGGTTGGAGCGCTTCAGGTATAACGTAAAGGATGTGGCTGCGTACTCTTATCCTCCGTTGAATGAAATTAAATTAGTGACAATTTTTGAAAATCATAATGGAAAGTTCAAAACGTGCTGCGCGCTGCACAACGTGAGACTTTAAAAAAAATTTATTGTAGAAAAAGAAGCGCAAGAATCGGAAAAACCCATGGAGTGGGTATAAATACATTTGGTTTTCTCAATTTTATTCACTTCACATTCAACATGGGTCAAAAGCAGAGCTCCTCCAGCTACGAAAGAATGAAAGATGAAAAATCCTCAGGTTTTAAAAAGTTATTCCGAGGAAAAAAATCGACAAGATCATCAATATAAAAGCTTCCAAAAACTTCAAGAAGAACAAAAAGCTTATGAAAAGAAAAATGAAAAAAAGATTAAATTTGAAAAAATTAAAGAAAAAGAAAAAAATTTGATTGAATTGTAATAATGTTTTAAGTTACTAATAATGTACCATAGTTTTAAGTAATTTTTTAATAAATGATTTTTTTTAAAATAAACTGTTTTTCTTAATTTATTTCATTAGAAATAATTCAATAAATTTGTTGTACGTTGAAAATATTGTTGGTCCTTAAAAGGACCGGGGATTAACTCATTAAATAACTTTCAAAGCATCTAATACTCTGATCAGGCTGCCGTAAGATAGGCGCTGGTCAGCGGCTGCAGCATGCGAGCGGCAGAAACTAGTAGGGGAACGAGGCGAGCGGCAGAATAGCTCGAGGGCGCAGTAACCGTAGCGGCTGCAGCATGCTCGCGGTAGAACGAGGCGAGCGGCAGAATAGCTCGAGGGCGCAGTAACCGAAGTGCGCAGTACCCGCTGTGCATGGGACCCGCCGAGCGTGGGGCCCGCTCTGTTTTACCTACTAAATAGATAAAATTATTGTTGATAAAAGTTTATTCAACCATGATTCAATAAAACATCTTTTTAGCAAAAACTCTTTTGAATTATTTCAACATTTTTTTTCAAATGAAATGAAAACTTTTATAATAGATGCTTCGAAAGAGAATGACTTGAATTTATTAAGCGAGGAGTTCGACAAATTTTTAACAATTATTTTGATATCGATTGTTCGTCAACGTAAACGAGAAAAAGATTTTTGTTCAAGACGAAGTTTTTTAGGTTGTCTAACTATAAAAAATCTTATGCCTAGAAAAACATTTTTTTAAATAAAAAGAAAACTTAGATCTTACAAGATCTAAGATGAAAATAGTGGTGATAAAGTTTGGAAGATTGGATCACTTTATAATATGTTTAGAAAAAATTTATCACAGTTTAGTATTTTTGATTATAATATCTCAATAGATGAAATAATGGTTAGATATTTTGGCAGATTTAGCATCAAGCAGTGTATCAGAAATAAACTAATAAGGTTTGGTTTTAAATTATGAGCCCTATGCTCTGCTGATGGTTTCGTTTATGAAATTGATATTTATCAAGGTGCAGGTGAAAAAAATCCTGATGACTCGTTACAATCTGTTTGTTTAGGATCTAGAGGAACTGTAAAATTACTCGGAAAATTATTTGAAACTATTTCTAAAGAAGCTTTAAGTGCATACCAAGTGTTTTTTGATAATTTCTTTTCATCTCCTGATGTAATGGTTCACTTAGAAAAAATTGGCTTGAAAGCTACAGGCACGGTGAGGCAAAATAGAGTGAAAGAAAAAATTGAAATGCCTTAAAAATCTGAGAGAGAAACTTGCGTAGCTGTTCATGATATAAATTCAAATTTAAACTATATTACCGTCATGGACTCAAAACCAGTTTCTATTTTATCAACAAAATATGAAGTCGAACCGAAAATTTCAATGGAAACGTGGACTGAAAAAGAAAAAAAAAAAAAATTTTATTCCCTAAAGCTTTTTCAGAGTACAATAAGTTTATGGGGGGAGTAGATTTACACAATCAACACTGCAACGCTTTGGAACCCTCGATTAAAAGCAAAAAGTGGACTTGGCATCTTGTGTTCCGATTAATCAAGCTTCTGTAACGAATGTCACTGTCCTTTGGAATAAATTAAGGTAGTTCCGAAGCGTATATATAGCTAACCTAAAATATAGTTATAGACGCTCGTTGCCCCCACTCTGACGCCACGCGCCGCCGTCGCCACCGCTGCTCGAAATCATGCTAAAATCATGCATTTTTCATTCTTTTTGATTGTATATCTCGTTCATTCGTTTTGATTATATATATTTTATCACTATTTACTTGAGATATCGATTTTTCACCAGCTACAAATTATGAATTTTACAACCAGAGCTTTTAAGGGCCAATAAATAGTCAATAACGCAAACAAAATTATTTGAAAAATTGTATTTTATGAAACGGGTGCAACACTTTCCCCGGATTAGTTAGAAAGCTCTGAAAACTAAGCCTATTTCGTAATTTATTTTTAAAAAATAATAATTTTTAAGAAAATGAAAAATTTCTAGTTGACTTAGTAAGCGAAAATTATCAGATCATAAATTTTATTTTTCATATACTTATTAAGTAATGAAAAACATAAATTTGATTGTTAAAATGATAAAAATATTAGTTTTTTAGCAAAAAATGCTTTTTAGTCTGAAAAAATGTGTTTTACGTAAAGTATTTTTATAAAAAAAATTAAAAAAATTCTCGCCATAAGGATACAAAATTTTTTAAATAATTTTTTTCAATTAAATAAATAGTTTTTAAGCAAATAGATTAAAATCAAAGAAAATTTCATTCATCCCTTTCATTTACAAGATCGTCCAGGCTTGAGTTTTGAACTAACTATAATAGCCTCAAAATGAATTGATCTTAGGTTTGTCGAATGAAAACTCCCAGACCAAAAGAAGCAGCTGCTTTAGCAGCTACTTCAGGCAGCGGCCAAATTGAGACCTCTAAGCAACTGCCAAAGCAGCTGCTTTCAAAATTTTGTAAAAAAGTTTTACACATCCAGCTTTTAACAGCTACTAGATGTAATCAAAGTTAATAAATTCCTAACCAAATCTATTAACACCTTTGCGAAATTAATGTGTACAGATACTTCCGAACGGATTTTGTGAGGATTGAAATAGTATATTACACACCGGGCGCTGGAAAGTATTAGCAAGCCCTAGCAAACCCAAATTGACGCCCGAGCCGAAGGCGAGGGTGTTAAGGGTTTGCTAGGGATTTGCTAATACTTTTCCAGTGTCGTGTGTAATGTTTTTTTCATAACGACGGGAGGAAAACCCAAAGTCCCGCTCCGAGCCGGGGAGGGAATTTGGTGTTTTCGTCCCGGAGGTATGAAAATTCTCTTTTTTCATAAGAAACTATTTATTCTCATTTTTTTGTTATATATATTTTTTTAATTTCTTGTCATTATTTTAGCCGGTTAGCAATTATAAAAAATGGGTACATCTATTAACTTAAGGAGGTTACTACCTTACTGCACTAGTCAAGTCGAAGTTAGGCTAGTTCGCTCAGTTGGAGTGAGAGGTAATGTGTAGCAGAGCGTGATCAGCTGTTTCGCGCGCACAACCAAGCAGGCTTACTTTGAACATACTTCAGTGAAAAATAATCGATAGTTAGATCAAGAATTATTAAAAACTACTTTTATTATGAATCGAAAAGTGTGATGAATACTCATTAACTATGAATTTCACGTGAAAAGACGTTTGAATGATTTTAAGCGAAGACCTCTACCATAGCAGACAGCTGCGCGCGCCACAGCTGAAGAGACATGTCGCTGATAAAATCGGGATTTTCGTAGTTTTTAGTGATTGCTGTATTTTTTTCTTTGCAAATAACCCATGAAATTTTATAAGAAAAATATAGTTGTATTCAGTGAATACTGCTTCCTACTAGTGATTTTTTTTATTAAAAACTCCCTGATAGAAATGTTTTAAAACATTAGTCAAAGTGTAAAAAATGTGATTTTCCCATAAGCCACCGTGTAAAAAGAGCCAAAAATTGATTTATTCATATTTCGTAAAATATCCCATGAATTGCTCCAAAAATTAAGCTGTAAACTTATATCTTATTTATGAAACTTTCTGTGAGGTTTCATTAAAATCCCCCTTGTAACTCATTTTGGGTAGTAACCTCCTTAAAAAACATTTATTTCTTATCTTTTGTTCTTGACATTTTTAGTGTGTTCACGTAAAAGAGGATTCAACAAATAATGTTCTTATAACATTTTATATATAAAATATGCTATGCAACGGGTGCAGTTCGTCACTAAGGGTTTTTAAAGTCACTCGTGCAACGCTTCACTCGCCTTCGGTGACTTTAAATCCACCCTGGCGACGATACTGCGCACCCATTGCATAATATACTAAAAACAGACACAAGTGAAATAAGTGTTGAATATTTTTTTTGGCAAAGTAGTAATCTTGATCATGAAAATGTTAAAAGCTTATTTTCGCTTTATTTTCAGGGTTGTACAGACGTTTGTTAGAACAGAGAGGAGTTCCACAGTCTCAATGGGCTGCCAGAATTAAAAAAGCCACCACGGTGTGGACAAAAATTTCGTCTATTGCTAGGAGGGAAGAAATCCTACGACCCAAGCAACAAGCAGTTGCTGAAGGAAATGGAAATTAACTGACAAAAAACACTTTAAAGTTATTGTTAAAAAAGTATTTTCTCACATTCAATTTCAGCATCACCACAATAATACCATCGAACATAATAAGTGTGGTCAGTTTCAAAGTCCAGATCGTACTTTGGTTTGATACATTCCCGATCACTTTTTGAGTATCGAATGTATGAAACAGGCAAAATCTTATGAACTTTATCTTTCAAAAAAACCACATAAGCAACTTTCATTTTGATCATTTAATGAACAAAGTACTGATGAGTTAATTAAAAATCAATCAATTAAAAAATTTTTTGTCATTTCCCTTTGATGGTGAGAAAAATAGTTTCAAATTTCGTGTCGAGCCCGACGAGGTGGGATTTAGTATTATTTTAAGGCCTGTACATAAAGTGTCACGCATAGAAAAACTTATGCAGATACAGTAGCTCGCGCACCTGACATAAGCGTTATGCATTTGGCAGTGCCAAACAGGCTGCTGCATTATAATAGTTACTTGAGATGAAATTATGTTGAAGCAAAAAAAAATTTTATTTTAATTATTATTTTTTGCTAAAATTGCAAACGATTGCACCTAATTCCTACTTTGACAACTACACTTGCTTCATACAATATTAAAATTGCAGCCTTACAAAGTAGCGGACTGTTCATAGCATTCCATCATATTATCATTTCAAACCTGCAGATTCCATGGGGCTTTCCTTTTTATACTGTAGGTTCTTTAGATTAAGGTTATCTTACCAATAAAATGATTGATTAACTTTATATAATTCATGTACAACTTATGGAATCTTACACTACCGTTTAATTGTTTATATTACCAAATTCACACTACAAACTTACAAGTTTAACCAAACTTTGGTGAAACTTTGTATTGAATAGCGGTCAAATCCCCCAGCGGCCAAATCCCCCACCAATCAGATTGTCCTCTTTGAAAGGTGCCCCCACGAATCACAGCGTTGTTGTCACATGTTACAAAATTGTAAAAGGTATAGAGAGGTAAATTTTGGAAATAATATGTCAAGATGTTGGGGACTTTGAATTTCGGTGGTTAGGTCGACCACACGCACAGCGAGTCTCGCAATTCGCGTGAATATGTTGCGACGGCCGATCCAGACGGACATTTAGTGCACTTGGTGATGATTACGCCTTGAAGATGATTTCCCCAGGAAGTTTTAACTCTGGAGGGGTCGGGACGGACACCTGGTGCACTTGGTGATGATTACACCTCGAAGATGATTTCCCCAGGCAGTTTTGACTCTGGAGGAGTCAGGACGGACACCTGGTGCACTTGGTGGTGATTACGCCTTAAAGATGATTTCCCGAGGAAGTTTTGACTCTGGAGGGGTCAGGACGGACACCTGGTGCACTTGGTGGTGATTACGCCTTGAAGATGATTTCCCCAGGCAGTTTTGACTCTGGAGGAGTCAGGACGGACACCTGGTGCACTTGGTGGTGATTACGCCTTAAAGATGATTTCCCGAGGAAGTTTTGACTCTGGAGGGGTCAGGACGGACACCTGGTGCACTTGGTGGTGATTACGCCTTGAAGATGATTTCCCCAGGCAGTTTTGACTCTGGAGGGGTCAGGATGGACACCAGGTGCACTTGGTGATGATTACGCCTCGAAGATGATTTCCCCAGGAAGTTTTGACTCTGGAGGGGTCAGGACGGACAGCTAGTGCACTTGGTGGTGATTACGCCTTGAAGATGATTTCTCCAGTCAGTTTTGACTCTGGAGGAGTCAGGACGGACACCTGGTGCACTTGGTGGTGATTACGCCTTGAAGATGATTTCCCGAGGAAATTTTGATTTCAGATTGGTGATAGTTGACACCTCAGGCACATGACGATTAGTACATTATTTTAATAACTGCCTCAAGAAGTTCTTACTCCAGAGAGATCAAATCATCAGGTTTATTGAGAGGAGATCATCTCCAAGGTGTAGCTGTTAATAGGCACACGAAGTACTTACTCGGTCCCCACCGGAGTCAAAACTTCTTGGTGAAATCATCTCCAAGGCGTAACTATCACCGGGTGCTCCAGTTGTTTACCCTGACCCCTCTGCAGTCAAAACTTCCTGGGGAAATCATCTTCAAGACTTAATCATCACCAAGTGCACCAGTTGTCCGTCCTGACCCTTCCGGAGTCAAAACTTTCTTGGGAAATCATCTCCAGAGAAGAATAAGTAGTACACTTTTTATTCATGAAATTTCATCACGGAATCGTCAATATTATATTTTTTGTGCATTTAAGCTGTAATCACAACTTTAGGTTTCATAACTTACATAAGTTATGTTAAAAACCGACATTAGTTATCAACATTACTAATGGTTACACTCCGCAGGAGTAGATCTAGTCACTTAAAGCGATGGCACGAACTCGCGGGATGCGGGAAATCCTGCGTCCCGTGTCCCGCGTTTTGCTTTCATACCTAAGACGCAAGACGTGGGACGCAGGATTTCCCGTATCCCGCGAGTTCGTGCCATCGCCTTTAGAGTGAAATTTATCACAGTTTACATTACTGGTACAAATTATTTTCATTCATCAATATTTATATGCGCGCATGAAATTAATTGATGAATATACAGTCCTTTTATATTTATTTGAGTTAAATACTCCAGATAATATGAAGACTTGTGAATCATTTGTGAATTTGGTAAAAATTATAATTTGTAAATTTTAATATGAAATGAACTTGTAATATTATTATTATTTTTTTTTTATTTATTAAATTTTATTATGATTTCTTGTTGATAAAAATACAGTTTCATATTTACTGTCTTTCAATAATTAAGTACTCTAAAACTGTAATAACTCCTGACTTTGGTGCTTTTAGGTCCAGTAAGTACGTACTTACGTAAAAAATAAAATTCACTGTTTAAAATTTGTCTATCACATGTATTTAAATTTATAACAAGTGGCCAGATGACTTGCCTGGCTACGCACAGAGGGCAAAATCGAAGGTCTATTTTTGAAAATTAATATCCCCTAGAATTTTAGGAGAGGAGAATACATCCAGGAGTCGTTTTCTTCGTTTGGTGGAGTACTTTAAGAAAAAGTCCCATTTTATTGTAAAAAATTGTTCTAAAAAATTGTTATTGCAAAAAAACTATTTAAAGTGAACGATGAATAACATGAAAAAATTGTACAAAAACTAGTAGTGCAATGCTCCCGGATTTTTTTGCGTTAATCTAATGGTTATAAAGCATCTAAGTCGCACCAAAAATTCCGAGTCGTTTTACTATCGGGAACTACTCCAACTAGCTGCAGAGAGGGGCTTGAAACGTTAAACAAAATTATAAGAAAAACGAATAAAAACAAGGAGTGCCATTCTAAGTCCCCAAAACCCTGAGCGCCCGAGTTCAACAAAAAAACTGATCGGCTGTCCCCCAAGATCTAAGCCCCTGAAACCTTGGGCGCCCGAGTTCAACAAATGAACTGATCGGCTACCCCCTCCTCCCCTCCCCAGCTCTAAGCCCCCAAAACCCTGGGTGCGTGAGTTCAACAAAAAAGCTGATCGACTACCCCCCTAGCTCTCAATCCCCAAAACCCTGGGCACCCAAGTTCAACAAATGAACTGATCGGCTATCCCCCAAGCTCTGAGCCCCCGAAACCCTGGGAGCCCGAGTTCAGCAAAAATACTGATCGGCTACTCCCCAAGCTCTGAATCCCGAAACCCTGGGTGCCTGAGTTCTATAAAACAAACTGATCAGTTGAGGGTTTAGAGCTTGGGGGATAGCCGATCAGTTCATTTGTGGAACTCGGGCTCCCAGGGTTTTGGGGGCTTGGAGCTAAGTAGGTAGCCGATCAGCTTTTCCATTGAACTTAGGCACCCAGGGTTTTGGGGGCTCAGAGCTTGGGGGATAGCCAATCAGCTTCTTTCTAGAACTCTGGGGCTCAGAGCTTGGGGGGTAGCACATCGGCATTTTTGTTGAACTCGTGTGCCCAGGGTTTTGGGGCCTCAGAGCTTGAGGGATAGCCATACAACGTTTCCGTTTGCAGTGGTAGAAACGAGTACCTAAAATTTATGTATCGTCAATTTATAATTTACATTCTTTAAAAAAAAATAATAATAATGTAATGCAGTGAGCGACGCGATAATTTAATTTCATGTTTGACTTGAATATTTCGATTAGCCTCACTACGTGTCCGAGCCACAGAGAATGAATCGTGATAGCCCTCCTACTCCCTAAAGATGCGTGATAATAGTTTACGTGTTAATTATTAAAATTCGCACATCCCCACTGATCGAATTGGCTCAAACCGAGGTAACGAGCCAACCTTTAAACGAAAGGTGAGTCCCTTGATCTTTGTTCCTGAAACTTTCTAGTTAAACTTGAAAACTAAACTATTCTTAGATGTTTAAGTCAAAGGATTCAGTTAAGACCCTACTCAGTATTTAAATCGCGTTCGTGTACGTTCAATACGAGACGCGAGTGTTTTACCAGGACGCCGTGGAGCCGAATCGGGTTAACTTGAGTCGTTGCTCGTCCCTGATTACGCCGACAAAGATTTTCTGGGGGTTTCCTTTTGGAATATTTAATATTTTTTGTCATTGTATTTTGTACCAATAGTAGAAAGTGTATTTTATAGAAATTGCTGTTAAAAATGTATCTTAACTATTTATAAACTTGTCAACACCTTCAAAACCACCACAATAAGTTAGTTTTGTCTTTTAAAAAATTTTGTAGGTACAGCGATGGCTGTAATGAGTGAATTAATTGTACAATTTTATTTTATTTTTCACTTACTTAAATTGTTTTTAAAACTTTTTTTTTGAATGGTCTGAAAAAAATTGTTGCTTCAATTAAGTCATAAGATTTTTTTTATACTACTTTTTTCCCATTTTTATTATTTTACAATCAATTAGTAAGACAAATTTTAAAATGTTTTATTTAATGTGCCATCCCATTTCCCTCGTATAAATGAATACAAACATTGAATTTTGAATTTATTGTTTCCTGTATAGTAATTTTTGATGAAAAATATTATAATACTATCTGTTTCAATGAATTCAGTTATATATTTACAATGGTATTATTTTGTAGGATTTAGAAGCGGAGGCGGAGTCACGACAATCAGAGTCTTTGCGAGATCCAATAGACTTCCACTTAGAAGACCTTCGTGAGAATTGTAAGGATACCCCACTCACAGAAACAACAGAGTCTTCTAATCTACTATCATTGATCAACAGTGACGGGTTTTTTGATCCTATAAACTCAAAAGTGAGCCGATCAAGAGCCGAAATATTTTTTATGTTGGTAGAGTTTTGTAAACGTAACCATTCTTTCAAGGCGGCTACTTCCAGTCTTTTTAAATTAGTCAATATTATTTTCCCTGAACCAATTTTACCTGAGACAGAATATCTTCTAGATAAACTTTTTAATGAAGGTAGTAAAGTTGAATTTCACGCTATTTGTCATGAGTGCACAGCTTATGTAGGTCGTTTTGGATAAATAAAAGAAGACATCAACACCTGTTTAAATTGCCAAGCAGCTTTAGATGTTAGTAATCCCTCAAAACACAGCTATTTTGTGCTGATTGATCTATCAGTTCAAATAACTGACTTATTGAATGCCCATAAACAATATTATGAATCAATCATGACGAACAAACGTAAAAATGATGGAGTTATACGCGACGTCTATGATGGCAAACTTTATATCAAGTTTTAAAATTCTTTGAGCCCTGCAGAGAGGAACAGTTATGTTAGTGTTTGTTTTAACTCCGATGGTGCCGAGAAGTTCTCGCATTGTTCTGTTTCGCCTGTATATTTACAAATTAACGAACTCCCTCCGCAAGAGAGGATCAACAAAGTTGTCACTTGCGGGCTCTGGTTTCATCAGAAGAAACCGAATATGTTTGTGTTTCTAGATCCATTTGTTGATCTTATGAATGAAGTCAAAGTTAATATGAAAATCCAAGATGAAAACCGAAACATAAAGGTGCACGTCATCAACTGTTGCGTAGATAGTGCTGCTCGTCCTGGCATGCAGGGAGTAAAGCAATTTAATGGGTATACGGATTGCAACTGGTGCCTCCACCCAGGCGTCCACTGTGCTGGGTCTGTGAGGTACCCAGTTGAATTAAATATCCCAGCAAGAACTCACGAAGATACTGTTAGAACTATAACCCAAAGAGATCTCACTGTGCCTGTTTATGGTGTTAAACAACCATCACCACTAATTAATATCGAGTACTTCAATATGGTTTAGGGCTTCTTAGTAGATCATTTGCATACGGCTTTACAAGGAGCTGGCAAACAAATATACGAATATTTTCTAAACATGATGGATGCTACTGACATCGACGAACTTGATGAGATAGTTAGACATATTTCTTTGCCTAAGCAGGTAGCAAAAATGACTAAAGAAATATCTAAAAGAAAAGATTGGAGCGCCAGAGAAAAAGAAAATTTTATATTTTACTATAGCTTACCTTTGTTTGAATTGAAACTTTCCAAAAAATTTTGTAAATACTGGAGTTTGTTTGTTGATGCTCTGTACATATTGTTACAAGACGAAATAACCCTTGATGAAATTGATTGTGCTGATCAAAAACTCCATCTATTTGTTACACAAACACAATTATATTTTGGCGAAGCTTCGATGACATTCAATATTCATCAAATGCTTCACTTAAGTGAAGGAGTTTTGAATTGGGGGCTCTTGTGGGCCCACTCCTGTTTTGGATTTGAAGGAGCAAATAAATTACTATTACAAGCTATAAACAGCACTAGGGGAGTACCTAATCAAATAGTGCGCTGGGTTAACTTCAATCACGCAGAATTAGTGTTGAAAGAGCATGTAATAAGCAATGTGTCTTACCTAGTCAGAACTTATTGTGAAAATATACTTGATAGCAGATTAGCTAAATGTTACAAAATAAACCAGAACAGGTACTTTGGTAAGAAAGAAGAAATCGAAGAAACTATCAGATTTCTCTTCGAGCTATCTGTACAGTCTTTTAAGTTCTTGAAAGTTATTAAGAATAACTGCTTGTATGCAACACTTACAAAAGATAATTTAAGATCGAACAATTCCTTGGCCAGATTAGATGATGGCAGGTTCTTTAAAATTGACTACTTCATTATTGATGCCGAAAAAAGCATTGAGATTACTTTTGGTCACTTTTTAAACGTAGCGAACGTTCCGCGTATGAATTCTCATTTCAAAAAGGTTACATCAATAAATTCAGTCCAAGAACATGTATTTACTTCTCAGCTAAAAAGAATCTACATCTTAGTACGAGTGAATAAGATAACTTACATAACACCTGTCCCAAATATGTTTCACTATAATTGATAAGCTTACAATTTTCTATTACCTATCACGAATCAATATCAAATATAATAATTTATAGTACTCCTGGTCACTCTAACCACAAAATCAAATCGTTGATGCGTGTTTTCAGTGACTCGTACAATAAAATAGTATATAGTACGAGTGCAGCACGTCACCAGGGCTTATTAAGGACCTCATGCTCCGCTTCGCTACGCACTCGGGTCCTTAAAACCGCCCCGGTGACGATGCTGCACCCGTACTATGATACATTCATATGTAAAAGAACTTTCAAAAATGCTCTATTCTATGTCATACTTATTAATAAGTGTATATATTTGTAAATAAATTTGTTACATATTTCTATTTGGTGCATTATTTCTAATATTGAGTATTCAATAATATCGGATCTTTGGTAAAAACCGGTTTTTTTCAATGCACAGTTTGCACTGCAATTTGCTTTAAAAGTTGAAACAAAAAAAAAAAAATTTTAATTGCATTTCTAAATATGATGCGATTTTTTGTTTTACTAGTTTTGGAATTTAATTCTAAATACCCGGTGCACCTGTGCCTTACGGAAGACGTCAACAATTGAAATGAATACAAATAATAGTCGATGTTGAAATCAGTGATCGGCTTCCCGTAAAGGTTTGCAGTTTTCGGTAAGGATTTCTTCATAGATACTTGGTTCAGTTTAAAGTGGCTATTTTTACTACATCCAGCTTTTTAACATGTTATAATTTTTTTTCCAAAAACTTATGAAGGCAGCTGCCTGAGCAGCTGCTTTGGGGTTTCAATTTGGCAGCTGCTTTAGCAGCTGCTTTCTTTGGTCTGGGAAAAACATAATCAAAACTTATTTATTTTTTTTTTTTTGTATTGAAAAAGATCGGTGCTAAACGTCGGTCAGATAATAAAAAATCGAACTTATTTTTCTGCATTAAAATTAAGGCCGAAAAAAATAAAAAAATCTTATCTTACACATGTATATGAAAAGCTAGTGTTAAAAATTGATGAAAAATAATGTGAAAACAACCCTTTTGTATTTACAAAGCGTTAAAATTAAGAAAAAAGAGCTTGTAAAAAGGTTATACACAGTACTTTAACTATATATACAATTCCACCGAATTCGTTGTTTCTAGCAGCTCGAAAAACGCCGTTAGAGGCGCTGCTTAAAGAACTAACATGGCGCTAAATTTTAAAATAGAAAATTCTAATAAAAGTTTTGATTGAAAGTATATATTTTTTTAATTCTTATCAATAAATATAATAATTAATTGAAGATTATAGTAACACAAAAATTTTTGCAAGCACAGTTACACAAAAAGAAAAATAAAATTAATGAATTTTAAATTTATTCATGCAAAATTTATAAATTCATCGACAATTCTTTAAAATGACAGATTTTCTTGTTAAATATAACAACATTAAAATTGTTGTAAATTCAGATAAAAAAAAAAAAAAAAAAAAAAAAATGTTTGCAGTATAAGTTAATAACTAAGTTAGTATAAATTGCACACATATACTTCCTTATAATTTGAAAATAAAAGATATCAAATGAATTTTTGAAACATGTTTATAAAAAAATTTTATTGAAATTGGCTTTGAAATATATATTTTCAATCATTGAAAAATTACTTTTCACGACCAAATTCAAAATAATTTTGAACTCAAAATTTTCCGCGCCGGTCTGGATTCCCGCGTCCTGAAGTGTAAGAATACAGAAATATGAAATATGAAATATCTGACCGACGTTTACCAGTTCCCATTGAAAAAAAAAAATAAGATATATCTTTGGAAGTTTCAGAAATTTTTTTCATGTATATCTTATACATATATATATTTAAAATGTACATTGATAGTGATGATGAGATGGCCACCACATTATTAAAACAAATGGTTTTTCTAAAATTTATAATCAAAAACATTTTATAAAGAATATTTAAAGACTTAAAACTTAAGCGTTCAAGTAGTTGTTGATTATATTCATGTATATCTAGAGATACATTTAAAATGTAAATTGGTAAAGACTTAAGATTCAAGCGTTGAAAGAAAGAAAATTTTTTTTTAAACTCATCATCTTTTCTATACTTTACTCATTTATGTTAAAACTCTCCAATCAGTTGGTCTATTTTTATATAAAAAATACCATCTAAAGTAGATGTCAATTATATTCATGTATATCTATGCATACTTTTAAAATGTAAATTGATAGCGATGATGAGATGGCACCGCATTATTGAAACAAATTGTATTTCTGAAATTTGTAATCAAAATCATTTTTTAAAAACTTAAGCGTTGAAATTAAGAAATTTTTTTTTAAAGTCATCATTTTCCTATACTTTACTCATTTATGTTAAAACTCTCCAATCAGTTGGTCTATTTTTATATAAAAAATACCATGTAGAGTAGTTGTTAATTATATTCATGTATATATATAGATACATTTAAAATGTAAATTGGTAGTGATGATGACATGGTCACCACATTCTTCAAAAAAATTTTAAATCTGAAGTATATAATTAAAAACATTTTTAACAAAATCTTTAAAGTCTTAAGATTCAAGCGTTGAAAGAAAGTCAATTTTTTTTACAGTCATCATCTTTCCTACACTTTACTCATTTATGTTTATAATCTTCAATTTCTTTATTCTATTTATATTTTTTATAAAAAATACCATCTAAAGTAGTTGTTTATTATATTCATGTATATCTATAGATGGGTGCGGGACAAAATATCATGGCGACTAAATATCCGCGACAAAATATCCACGACAAAATATCCAGGCGACAAAATTTCCAACGACAAATTATCCAAATGACAAAATAACCGCGAAATTTTATCCGAATGACAAAATACCCACGACAAAATATTCTAACGACAAAATAACTGCAGCAAAAAATCAAAAAATATCTACTTATTTACCTATTTAAAATTTTCAAAAATTCCCGCTTCTTTTTCTCTATACTATTTCCAAAATACTCCCACTCCTTTTCATATTTAAAATTTAGTTCGGGGGGAAATAGTTATTATGAAGTTTTTTTTTTATTAGAATATGGTTAGTATGTATTTAATGTTTGTAGCGTTCAGTTCATAATATTGACATTAAAAATAATGGATCTAGAATTTATATCAAGCCAAAAAGGCCAACGTCAACTACTATATAATAATTTAAAATGTAAATATATAAAACACTAACGGGTTATTTTTTAAAACAATGCGCGCCGTAGGGCCCGAAGGGCCCTCGCAGAGGCGCGCCATAAAATTTAGTTCCAATCAAAATCTAGTTCGAATAAATTTTTTTTTTTTCTCTGTTATAAGGGATGTTTGTAAGGGTTATTTTGTCGCGGCATAAGTCGTGTAATAATAATATTTTTTAATTCTTTTTTTATTTTAATATAAAATAGTTCGAATTAATTGTCGTGGATAGTTTGTCGTTGGACGTTTTGCCGCAGATGTTTTGTCGGAGATATTTAGTCGTCGGATTTTTTGTCGTCGGATTTTTGGTCGCCCGGATAATTTGTCGCGGATGTTTTGTCGCGGATATTTTGTCGCCTGGATGTTTCGTCGGTAACCCTAGATAGATGGGTGCGGGACAAAATATCATGGCGACTAAATATCCGCGACAAAATATCCACGACAAAATATAGATACATTTAAAATGTAAATTGGTAGTGATAATGACATGGCTACCACATTCTTCAAAAAAAATTTATTTCTGAAATATATAATTAAAAACATTTTTAACAAAATCTTTAAAGTCTTAAGATTCAAGCATTGAAAGAAAGTTAATTTTTTTTAAAGTCATCATCTTTCCTACAGTTTACTCATTTATGTTCAAACTCTCTAATTCCTTTGGTCTATTTTTATATAAAAAATACCATCTAAAGTAGTTGTTAATTATATCCATGTATATCTATAGATACATTTAAAATGTAAATTGGTAGTGATAATGACATGGCTACCACATTCTTCAAAAAAAATTTATTTCTGAAATATATAATTAAAAACATTTTTAACAAAATCTTTAAAGTCTTAAGATTCAAGCATTGAAAGAAAGTTAATTTTTTTTAAAGTCATCATCTTTCCTACAGTTTACTCATTTATGTTCAAAATCTCCAATTCCTTTGGTCTATTTTTATATAAAAAATACCATTTAAAGTAGTTGTTAATTATATCGATGTATATCTATAGAGACATTTGAAATATAAATTGGTAGTGATGATGACATGGCCACCACATTATTCAAACAAATTTTATTTCTGAAATTTATAATCAAAGACATTTTAAACAAATCTTTAAGGACTTAAGTATTGAATCTTTAAAACTTAAGTATTGAAAGAAAGAAAATCTTTTTTAAAGTCATCATTCCTATATGAGAGGGTATATTCAGGGGCCTAGGATAACAAAATTTTGTTAACAAAAATTGCTCTTTTGAGAAAAATTTTTGTTAGCAAAATTTATCGAAAAAAGTCGTTTTTGAAGATTGTTGTTACTAAATTTTTTTAAAAAACGTCCTTTTTAAAGATTTTTGTTAACAAAAATTTGTCAACAAAATTTGGTTAGCAAAATTTTGTTAACAAAAATTGATCTTTTGAGAAAAATTTTTGTTAACAAAATTTATCAAAAAAAGTCATTTTTAAAGATCGTTGTTAACAAATTTTATTAAAAATTTTTAACATTTTTGTTAACAAAAATTGATCTTTTGAGAAAAATTTTTGTTAACAAAATTTATCAAAAAAAGTCATTTTTAAAGATCGTTGTTAACAAATTTTATTAAAAATTTTTAACATTTTTGTTAACAAAAATTGATCTTTTGAGAAAAATTTTTGTTAACAAAATTTATCAAAAAAAGTCATTTTTAAAGATCGTTGTTAACAAATTTTATTAAAAATTTTTAACATTTTTGTTAACAAAAATTTGTCAACAAAATTTGGTTAACAAAATCATCAAGTACAGTCTTTTCGAACAAAAATAAAGATATTTTTGTTAACAAATTTTTGTCAACAAATTTTGGTTAAAAAATTTTTTTTTCTCTAAAAAGTTTTGAGAAATTATTTTAAAAAACGTACTAAAAAGTAGAAAATAAAATTTTAATTCTGCTAAATTCTTTAAAAGTACTTCAAAATATTTAATATAAATAGAACAAACAAAGTTTCGTGATGACTCTAAACAAAAGCATGGGGCTCTATGGCAGTGGTTAGAAAAAAATGCCGCCAGGGGCGCTACTGGCAAGACCCTCCTTGTAAAATTCGGTAAATTAGTGAGAGTGTCTGACTCCAAAATATCAGCTGCTAATTGCCATATGATTTTTTTTTGAGCGTCGTAAGCAATCGAAAATAAGAGCAGAACAGATTTTATAAGTATAAATTTAAGATAAAATAAAATGAGGACCTGCTCGGTGTTTTATTGTAAAAACAGAGTAAGATTTGAGTTTCCTACAAACCAGATTATTAAAAATAAGTGGTTAGAAAGTATTAGACAGCCGAGTTTAAAACCAAAAAAAGGACAGGGACTTTGCGCGAATCATTTTAAAAAGGAGGATTTTCGCACAAAAAATACCTCTTACGGTCAGTATTTATCACTCCTAAATATTTTAAATTATAAATATAAGAATAGCATAGTAATTTCAATTAAAAATTAAAAATGATCACTAAAATTAAGTTTTCTTTAAATTGTTTGTAGGTTACGATCTCATAAAAGTGTACCTGAAAAATGATGTCTGTCCTTCGGTATTTACTTGGAGCAAAAAAAAAGATCAAGTACATGATGTTAAAAATAGTCTCAAAGAATCTCCTGTGGATAATAATATAAAATGTGATAGCCTCTCAAGTGTCTCTAGTGTGTGTGATTTTGTACAAGATATAGAATTTGATGGTTCTGTGAATAATGATATAAATCTTTTGAGTGACAACAATAGTATGCACAGTAATGATGAAGAAAGAAGTATCATAAACAATTCTGACATACGTAACAAAAAAAGACACAGAAACTACAGCTCAGATACTCAGTCAGATTTAGTAAGCTTAAATATTGATTTTCAAGAAGAGGTCATTGAGACTCCCATCGTTGAAGAAGAAATTGTTACTGCTAAAGCTGAAGGTGAACCACTCCAAGAAGAAAATATACCTTGTGAAATAACAAAAACACCATATAGAATAGAATGTTTTGTGAATAATCCTAAAGCTGTGTTGGAATTTACAGGTCTAGAAAGCTATCATAAGTTCATGACAGCTTTTACAAGTCTTGGTTTATATCAAAATTTTGGTGAAGTCCAGTATGTTTCAAATAACGGATTTGGTAAATTATCTTTGGAAAATCAATTTTTTGTAACTCTATGGAAATTGAGGAAAAACGCCACAGACTTTGAATTAGCAGTACACTTTGGAATTCATGAAAAACAAGTTAGCAACATTTGCAGGTCATGGATCTTATTTTTAAATAAACAGTGGTCTAGAATTGATATTTGGCCATGCAAGGAACTCATTCAGTTTTATATGCCGCAAAGTTTCAAGAGAGATTTTCCTAAAACTAGGGTTATTATTGATGGCACAGAGCTGAAAATTCATCGAAATAAGAACCCCATGATTCAACAGTCCAGTTTTAGCACTTACAAAAATGATAGCACTTTGAAAGCAGTTGTTGGATCTTCACCCAGTGGACTCTTTACTTTCCTTAGTGAATTGTATGGTGGCTCAACCAGTGACCGCCAAGTCATGGAAAGAAGTGATTTACAGTTAAAGTGCCAAGCAGGTGACGTTGTCATGGCCGACAAGGGATTTGCAGTACAAGATATTTTTGCTCCTCATGACATTACTGTTACAATTCCTCATTTTGTGAAGAAAGGATACTTACCACCAAATCATTTAAGAGCTGATAGAAAGTTTTCGAAATACCGTATTCACATTGAGCGTATGATTGGTCTGTTAAAAACATACAGAATACTGTACACTAAAATAAGACACAATTATGTTCATTTAGCTGAAGAAATTGTTGGAATTTGTGTTATGCTTTGCAACTTTAAGGAAAATATAATGTCAAATAAATAATAAGTGCAGTGTAGTGTATTATACTATAGTATAAAAATTAAATTGAAGATGTAAATATTATTATAAAAAAGTGTAATAAAGAAGCCAGATGGGTAATACTTTATTTAAGTAATTTTTATTTACTTCAATATTATGCATGCATAACATCATTTTACTCTAAACATATAGTTTTTTGGTTAACAGCTTTTGAAACTAATAAAATTTAGTATAACAGAATTAACTTAACCTAAATTTACTTTGAAAATAAAAATATAATCATAAAATTTATACTGAGTGAGACATATTTAACTTTGCCTTAGCTTAGATTTAATATATTAAATATATTTTTTATAAGAAACTAAATAATATTTAACAAAGTTACTTTACAATAATTGACCAGTAATAATTTCATAAGTAATTTTTTTTCTAAAGTAGCTCATTTCTTGTTGATTAAAATTCAATATTTTGTTAGCACTATAATATTCAGCGAGTACACACAAGAAAACCCCACAGTCACTGCCATTGTGTTGCTTAGGATTATCAGTTACATTTGTAAAAGCCCAGTTAGTTAAATCTAAGGTTGACTTTTTTTTTTCAAAATGTTCATCCTGGAGATATTTTTTTAGTGTCATTAAACATTTAGTATTTGGACTACTGTTGCTATCGTAGTAACAAATAGAGCTCTTTCTAAAATCAACAATAGCCATACACCAGTGTGCATCTAAATGTATTGGAATCAGTACTATCTCCTTTGAGAACAAGTCAACGTGTTTGGTCCATGTCTTGACTGATCCTTGGCCACCAGAAGCAACTTTGTCGTAGAAGAAAGTGTTCATCGTATAAACTTTTGGCAGATCACTAGATTCAGCTCTTCGGCTTATGAGGTTTAAATAAAAATTGATCACTTGATCATTCAGCCAATTCAGATCAGATAAGGTCTGCAAATCTGCTCTTCTCATAGTTATTCCTAAACCTTCCACTAAAACATCATTACTTGGACCATGTAAAGCAAAATTAACTAGATCCATCATATCCTGACTTAAAGAAGGTAAAGTGGCATATTTTTTTACTAATTTAACAGAACTCTGTAAGTTTGGTGAAACAATTTGTAATTTATTTTTCAGCTTTAAGCTTTGCAGTTTACTTGGAGGAGTCAAGGTCTTGTTCGGGCAAGATGACCCATCTTCGACAAAAGCTGTACATCCTGAGTCAATCTTATCGACAAACTGATTTGAAGCAAATGAAAAAGGTAGCTTCCTTTTTAAATTATTATTTACTTTTGAGAATACTTGACTTTTTGGTTTCAAAACTGCATTGATATTTTCTTTTCCAGGATAGACTTGCTTGGTTAGCATTGTTGTAGATAATTCTGTTGGACTATTCCTCTTTAAAGCTTCAGCTTTGGCATCTTCAAAAATTTCCAGCATACTCTTATCTTCCAACTGACTTTTTTTGGTCAAAAATATATTTTGGTAATCTTTGAAGAAGTATTTGTTTAGTATTGCTGGTTTCATGTACACAAAAAAAAAAGTTCTCAATTTTTTTAGCATTTCCATAATAAAAGTATTGTCTCTGTAAACATTTATTACTTTGAGACCTTTAAAAGTAAATACTATGAAAAAGCAATGACACCGTTTGGTAACCATCATCTCCCCTTGTACCTGGAAGTAGTAACAGTGATTTTCATCTAAAGCAAGTTCATTCTTGCTGTTTCTGTAGAGATAAGGCACATTGTGTTCATCAGCAATTTCATCTTTAACACTGTAGGGACATTTAATCTCCACCACAGAATCTCTGCCCAGAAGTCCATCAGGGCTGCTACCTATATATGGGTGATGTCTCATTATAAAGAGACCACACTTTAAAACAGAATATTTATTTTCCAGGTATTCTTTTTCAAATTGTTCCAATGCAACTTTCTCATATATGCTGCCATGAACAGTTTCTTTACTTCTGAATGGTTTTGGGTCTAAACAAGATTTTAGAAAGCTTTCAGCTTTTTTTTCATCACTAATTGCACAAATGTCTTTAAACTTACTAGAAGTTAATCTTACATTTCTGTACATGTGCCATTTTTTATCCTTACTCTCACTCTGTAGAACACTTGTAGCCTCAATTCTTTCTAATTCTTCTTGCGATACATCAATAAGACTCAAGCTTTTTAGTATCTCATACTCTGTGTTATGCTGTAGGTATTGATGATCATTCAACAAGCCATACGGATTCGAAGGATATATAGCTGCCTTAATGGACATTTTATTGTCAAAGCCTCTGCTTTTTATAACATTTAAAAAATACTGCTGATACTGTTTATCACTTTTACTGTTCACATCAGCACCTGGAGTAGTATTTACATTTTTTCTTCTTGACATCTGTCTAGCTTTCACAGGAGATCCAAAATATGGCTTTGATGGTTGATGAAAACATTGTAATTTTTGTGTTGTAGTTTCATATAAAATGATGGGATTATTTTTAGAAGCATCGATCATAGCAAGTATTGTTACAATAACATGCTTGCAGTGTGCACTTCTATTTGTACCAGCCGTACACTCACAAGAGCACTCTTGAATCTCTCCATCGGCCATGAAAGTGATGTCAACAAGATATTTCAACGACTTTTTCATCTCGGCTTTGCATAAACCTTTTACATAGTATAGATTACCTACATAAATTACTTTTATTAAATCTAATGTGCCTTATATGTTAAAAAAATTTTCAACTCTCTTACCATGTATACAATATTTAAGATAACAAAGAAACTGATTTTGATACATCTGTTTTCCTGTATCAATCTCCTGCTCAAACAAACTCAGATACCCAGTTAAATGGTCTTGAGTAACTGAAGGAATATTTGGACTATCTAGGTTTATATCTTTGTAAAGTTCAGGGGCTGGTGTTTTCAATAAATCAGGTAAGTATTCACAGTTTTCTAAATTCCCAAAGTTATTATTTTTGTCATAAGTGCACAATCTAGAATTAATTAAGTAAATTTTTGATGAGTATTAAACTAATTTCATACAAAAATTAAAATATTTTGAATTTTTTTTTTTTTTTATGCTAGCTGTTTGTTATTGTTTTTAACCTGTCGATTAATTCTGCTTTTCTAAGTCCCGTAATTCGGGCATTTCTTTTTTTACACTCTTCCCGCAATTGGGGTACAGTCATACACCCTAACTTTTCTCTAAGGTCTTCTTCTTTCATTTTTATTAAAATTAAAAACTTATTCTATTTTAAAAAGCGCGACTCGACATTTCAAAACTTACAAATCTGCATTGTCGGCTGTGGGTAAGTACTAGGAGCTTGCAGCTCGCGCAGACGCTCATACTAACTTACCGAATTTGAGAAGGAGGGTCTTGCCAGTAGCGCCCCTAGCGGCATTTTTTTCTAACCACTGCCATAGATGACTCAATTAAGGCGTATGGCTGTGTTCCATCAAGTGCCCCCTGCTTTTGTTTAGATTCATCACGAAATTTTGTTTGTTCTTCACGGATAGGACTCGGGGGGCTAGAACAGCCGGTAATCATTCCGGGGAAAAAGTCGGGTAAACTTACGCCCGAAAAATTGGCGTAAGGTTGCTATTTTTTCCCGAAGCCTGTATATATATAGGTATACCGCGGCCGAGTGCTGCCAGCTGGGCTGCAGCGCTGGAGCTTGATGCAGGCAGGCCCATCTGCTATTTAAAAAACGATGTTAATTTCTACCTGTTTGAAGAATCTCTTTGAAACTTTACAGAAATGTTCTTCAGGGCCTGATAAACAACTTCCTAGCTTGAAGTTTTTTTAAATATGAATTTTTATACTTACTTTTTTAAATCAAAGTTTTAGGTTTTAAACCACTAAATTTTTTTTTTAAACGTTAATTACGCGGTTCTGAAATTTTTTAAAAATATTTGAACAATTCCATTGGCATCGGAAAGGGTTCAAACACATAATGCTGAAATTTCATCGAAAAATATCGACTGGTTTCTGAGTTCTTGCGAGTTGTACTGAAAATGTAAGAAAATGCAGAAATCGATAAAAATATAAGTTTTTACTCAAAAATATAAGTTTTTTACGCTTCGGGAAAAAAACAGCAACCTTACGCCGATTTTTCGGGCGTAAGTTTACCCGACTTTTTCCCCTGAATGATTACCGGCTGTTCTAGCCAGCCGAGTCCTATCCGTGAAGAAAAAACAAAATTTCGTGATGACTCTAAACAAAAGCATGGGGCACTTGATGAAACACAGCCATACGCCTTAATTGAGTCATCTATAGAGCCCCATGCTTTTGTTTAGAGTCATCACGAAATTTTGATTGTTCTATTAATATTAAATCTTTTGAAGTACTTTGAAAGAATTTAGCAGAATTAAAATTTTATTTTCTACTTTTTAGTACGTTTTTTAAAATAATTTCTCAAAACTTTTTAGAGAAAAGCATGTTTTTTAAAAACTTTTTTTTTATTTATTTTTTATTGTCAGCAAATTTTGGTTAACAAAACTATCAAGTAAAGTCTTTTCGAACATACAGATATTTTTGTTAACAAATTTTTGTCAGCAAATTTTGGTTAACAAAATTATCAAATACAGTCTTTTCGAACATAAAGATATTTTTGTCAACAAATTTTGGTTAACAAATTTTTGTCAACAAATTTTTGTCAACAAAATTATCAAGTACAGTCTTTTCGAACCTAAATAAAGATATTTTTGTTAACAAATTTTGGTTAACAAGTTTTTGTCAACAAATTTTGGTTAACAAATTTTGGTTAGCAAAAATTACAAATTTTTATCAAGAAATTTTCTTTAACAAATTTTTGTCAATAAAACTACGTATCACGTACAGTCTTTTTCAACCATAGTAAAGGTATTTCGTTTATAAGTTTTTGTCAACAACATTTTTTGAACCAAATTATCTAGTAATATCTTTTTTATTCAAAATAAGGATATTTTTGTTAAAAAGTTTTTTCAGTCGTAATTTCACAAGTGATTCAAAATTGTCGATAATTTTCCGACTGTACTGTTGCACAGCAACGTGGGGGGCAAAATTTTACAGATTTTTTGTCCCACGAGTTGATGTGCAAAAAACTAGAGGAAAATTTTCAACACTTTTGAAACACGAGTGGTATTTTGCTGGATTATTTTCCTCAGCTGAATTTCAATTGCAGTATTTCACAATTTCGCGGAACAACGGACTCTCAATTATTTCAATTACAGAGGTTTCAAATAATTGTTTATCAATAGAATATGAGTGTTCATATAGGAATATATTGGTATACCAGTTCAACCGTTGCCTTAGTAGGTAACGGGCGTGTTTCCTGCCGCTCTCGTAAACACGGTTTCTTTAACAGGTCAAGCTATACGTGTTTTAAGCCCCTGGCTGGTGTTAAGTGTCTTAGTGATCTTTTGCAGTTTTTTCACTTGTACGATTGAAAAACTGTAATTGATTTTGGATAATTGCTTTGTCTGCCTCAGATAGTCACCAAGCTTAAGCTCATAATGGATGACCTACCAGCTGATTTTTTTGTGAATGTGCGTGATTACACTTACCCCGCTGAACCTGCTCGTCCAAATGATGATCATGCTATCATGTTTCAACCTATGAGCTTGATTATCTCCAAAATGTTTTTTATGCCAACATTTTAGGGCTAAATTCCCGAAGAATTCTTAAAATAATTCGAGATTTGAAAAATTGTCTGCAGTTGACTCTAAATATGATAATGAGTTTAATCACAAGCAAGAAAGTACTGAATCTGTCGAGGCCATGTGTTGCGGGTTAACTGTTTCATTAATTTTATTTTTATTTGCCGGATTAAAAGCTGGTAGGGGAGGGTTGTCAAATAAATTGAGTAGACCATTAATTAAGTTTATTTGAATTTTATTCTCTAAGAATAATTTGTTATTTACAAAAAAAGGTTCAAGTTTAATAACTTTTATTAAATCTCTTAATAATTAATCAGCAAGTATGAAATTTAAGTAGTTAATGTGTATTGACAGATTAATAAGTTTGATGTTGATAACATGAGCTCATTACTCTAAAATAGAATAAGACAAATCATCAAAGTATAAAATAATTTAATTATAAATTATGGAGAATCACTATTGAGCCAGGTCCAATTGAAATGTAAAATGAGATAAAATAAATCAGTGTAGTATACTTAAGAGAACTATCCAGAAGGTTAAGTTGAATTTAATGAATTAATGCAAATGAGCTGAGAATGAGCTTGAGAGAGAGAATAATAACTGATTAAAGAGAGAGACTGAGATATGAGAATATGTTGAATTGAGAATCGCCAGCATTAATTTCCGTGTAAAGAAACTTAACTAATTTGAGAAGTCGCCGAGTCAAAACTCTTGGCGAATTTGATTATATTAATTCAAACCATAAATACGAGTTTTGCTTGAGTACAGTTGAGGTAAACAAAGCAACAGAGAATGGCCTTGAAAAGAGTAGAAAAGAAAATGGCTGCGTGTAAGACAGCACAAAGAAAAGAGAGAGAGAGCAAGAGAATGCACAGTAATTTTATTGATTTTCTGGCTGTGAGAAGGACAATGTAAAAGCACCGGTAAATTATTGTTACCGGTTCTGAGCAAAATACCTGAAGATGCCACGCCGTGAAAGCTCTCCTTGCTGAGCAATTAACCCAAGAATTGAATTGAGCCGAGCCGTTTGAGTTAATTGAAGATCACATGTCTCTCGAGTTGAGCCAACACCAAGTAGCTGATTCGTTGAGTTGACTGTACTGATGAGATGACTTCGTTGAGGATGATGAGAAAGAGTCACGAGAAAGAACCAAGAGAAACCCGAGAAGTTTCACAAAATGGCGAGTGAAACCGTCTATTCACGAACGTTGTCTTGAAGAGAGAGAGAGGCCCGAGCGTAACAGTCACGTCATAAGTAAATGTAAACACCGATATCGATTTGAACTTAAATTATGAGAGTTTTCTTATTTACATTAAAAGGTGTGAGCGTTGGTCGAGTAGCAGCAGAGAGTGGCCTTGAAAATAGAGAGAGATAGCCCGATAGAGAGGGAAAGAGAGAGAGAGAAAATGGCCGAAATGGCTACGTGCTTGTGCACATTGAGATAGACGAAATCAGCACAGAGTCGTAAATTCTGTGCTAGAGAAAATGAAAAGTGAGAAGGGGCAAGGAAATGACTGTTCCTTGCACCTGAATACCTGGAGATATTCGATGAGTGAGGATTGTCCTTGAACCAGACAAATTCTCCGTAGACCACCGGTGAAGAGTAGCTGATACACGTGGTAATGGCGCGGCTCCGAGGTTATTGATGATCACAGAATTACTGTCTGTGATCGTCCGGATGAGCTGGTGCACGATGAAAAGGCAGGTTCCGGGACTACCTGGTGAAAAAGGCGATGAGAAGAGCCGTTGAGATGAACCGTGAAAAAGCCGGGAGAACTCTTTGCTGCACACACACACACTTGAGTACCAAAACCAGAAGCCAGCACGCGAGGCCTGTGGCAGCAGCAACGGCCACAGTGGTACTGCCCAGCACTACGGCGCGCGGGAGTGAGAATTGGGACTAAAGTCCCCGCCTAGACTCATAGATGGAGCCATGTAGTCTATCAATTTAAAGTTGAGCGAATGAGCCGAAATATTTACGAGCGAATAGTGGTCCACTCCGTAACACCATGACTACTGATAAAAAGGAGGAACGAAAATCTCAAGATTTGAACAGCAATAGTGGTAGATTCGATGCCATCAGGGTGAATATATTTACACCCCCTTTTAATTTCTCTGATGTCCTTACTAGTAATCAAAAATTGAAATTTGGTGCTCTGCTAAAGTCTGTCAACAGCAGCAAACGGCTCCTCACAAATAATTCTAGCGTGACTTCTGAGCTTGGTGCTCCAAGTACTCCCGTTGATCCTCTCGAGCCTAATGAAAAGTAAGGAAGAGGCAAGAATAACAATGAAAATAGTTCAGGGAAAGTGTTCAAAAAACCTAAGCTCAAAGACCTCGACCTCTCGTTAAAAATTTCTTCCCAGTTGGAAAGTGCGAGGGCTCACATAGAAGCAACCCAGGATAGACATTGACTGACCTTTTATCAGCTGGTTGAACTTTAATATCGACAACGGTTAATAAACCCGAAAGAACAACTCTGGTTTCCTTTTGCACTGGTAAATGACATGGATTATTAGAATTGATTATCAAGGTCAACTTTCTTTTTGGCAATGGTATCAAAAAGAGACTTTCTGCCATCAAAGACTCTCTCGATTCTTCTGGTATCAATGACTCCAGCTCAGTTATCATACTCCATTCGGAGTCAGAGATATCTGGTTAACCTTTCAATGACACATGGGGTCAAATTGACCCCAGGGTGTTTTCTGTTCTTTGTATTTTAAAACTGCTAGATCTTCTAGAAGAGACTTTGAATTTTCTCTAAATAAATTTTCAAGTCACTTTATTATTAGTTAACAAAATTATAAACATTTTTATACGCTGAGGTCAAAATGACCCCGTGTGTAGTTTACGTAACTATTTTGACGTGTGTCATTTAAAAGTTAAGTTTCTTAGTTGAAATTCTTATTTTTACTCACCTTGATTAGTTTGGTGAGTTTATGTTATAGTTTTAATGAAAGAAATATGTTACCACTTGTTTTCGATGAAAGTGCTTTAGTTGACATGGATTTGTGGATTCTTCTTTGGAATGTAAGAAGCATTGTGGCTAAAACCTGCACGTAGGAGAAAATTAGCTGAGCAGTCGAGTTGTCAGCGATCAAGATCTCGGGATTTTCAAGAGATATAAATTTATTCGCAGTATGTAGAACTCCAGGAGTTGACAAACGTCCAAAAATTCGGTCACAGTATTAATGGAATCAGGTTGCTAGTTTAATGGATAATGAAGAAGGAATTTCATAACTTCTTGGAGATTGTAATAT
This sequence comes from Encarsia formosa, assembly GCA_038277355.1. Lineage (NCBI taxonomy): Eukaryota > Metazoa > Arthropoda > Insecta > Hymenoptera > Aphelinidae > Encarsia > Encarsia formosa. Next base: position 55,427,575 of record CM076185.1, on the reverse strand, counting down.
ACAATAGAACTGTGATGAAGACGATTTGAATGGTAAGATGTTCCTTGACTCTCTCAACGATGCGAATTTGATAGTAATGAATAGTGATGGTATCGCGCATCTGAACGCAAGTAACAACAAAACGTAAAATATCGATTTAGTCATCGCCAATGAAAACGCTGCTTCATTGCCCTAATCGAAGTGTATGATGAAACATATGATTCAGATCATTTTGCTGTTGAACTTACGGTCGCGCTGGAAAAGTATATCTATAGAAAGAAGTCGTTGAAGGTGAGGTCTACTCAAACCAACTGGGAAGCTGTCAACGAAGATCTTGAAAGTCGTTATACTGAGTCTTTTGACTTAACGAATGATGACTCTTCTCCCGTGCAGAAATATCAAACGTTCGTAGAAATTGTCAGAAGCTCTATCGAGAAAAATAGTCCGTGAAGAAGATTTGTAAAAGACAATATTCACAGAAACCCTGTTGAGTGGTGAGATGAAGAATGCTCCAAACTGAAGAGATTCCGCAGAGCGGCTTTCAAGAAATGGAGATTGACAAAGGAATTGGCTGACAGAATAGTTTATAAGAGGAGTTGTGCGGTCATTAAAAAGACTATTAAAAGGAAGAAGAAAGCCTGCTATGTCTGGAATAAGATGAATATTATTAAGAACATATGGCAGAGAGTTAATCATAACTCTAGCGACCTGAAGGACACAAGCTTTAGTGATAGCTCCAGTGAAACACTTTATAAATTTACTGCTGCTCCTACTGTCATTCAACCTATTATACTCAAGCTCTCCCGAATCCCTTTTTCGACACTCCATTTTCTTTTGCCGAACTTAACTTTGCAATCGACTCATGAAACACCAGCAGTGGCTCTGGCCTGGATGGCATCGATTATTTCACTATCAGTAAGTTTCCAAATAAGTAGAAGCTTTCATAACTACCTGTCACTCAATAGTAAGCCATGGTTCTACAACACCGAATTCAGGAGGTTCGAAATAGTCTCCATCAACAGACTGAGGTCAGATCACCACAATGCTGCTGCCTCTCTACACAGGAAGAATATCATCACATCACCGTCGTGCAAATGTAGGGCAACTTTATCAAGATGCAAATCATCTGATTTGGGAGTGTAGTGATTTTAATCAAAACAGGACTGTGCTTATTTGTGAACTATCCAAATTGAACCGTCACGGTCAAAACACAGTTAAATATTGCACTTTTTTTATCCCCCTAACTGGATTTCCTAAATTGGATCTTCGTCGAAAGTATTGGATCCCCTTTTTTTCAAAATTTTTTACTGAAATATTGTATCTTTTATTGTCAAAAAAATAAAAATTAATTTTAGTAATTAAATAATGATGAATAAGTAAATAATAATGAATTTCATTTGAAAATTTTTTGTTTCAATTTGAAACAAACTTTTTTAATCAATACCTAACCTTTGTACCAATGTTTACTTTTTGATATGAAACATTAACTTAGAAATTAAAATTTGTACGGTACGAGAAATTTTTACGGGTAATCGAAGAACACTTAAGTGGGCAGATTTGCGCAATCTCAAGCCAGCTGGTTAGATAAGCGGAATACGTTAGTTTAGTGAGCTAATCATTTAAGCCGGTTCAGATTGGTAAGGTAGATGAGGTTGGTTAGGCGGAGGTTATGGGGGAGGAGAGTGGAAGGGGAGATGAGGTGAGGAAGGGTATGTTATTTGACTTAAAAATATTAATTGAGCTTTTTCAAAATTTAAAGTACTTCAACAAAACTTTAAAGTTAGTGACTGAGTTGATGAATAAGGTGAGTAGGATTTGTTGGTAGATTGGGTGAGATAAGTTTGGGAGATAAAATACGGTATTTGAAGCAAATCAAAATAGTGAGGTCAGTAATGTGGCTAAGATTGAACCAGCTCAGGTAGTTGAAGATGAAAAGGTAAGTATAGTTAGAGAATTCTTAATATGGGTGAGAATAGTAAAGCGGCTTGGATAAGGTGAGTGTATGCGGAAGGTAGGGTGTAGGTAAGGTGGTTGTGGGCTGGTAGATCAGATATTAAAAGTATAACTTTGGCTCAAATTAGAATTTTTATATGAAATTACATATCATTAAAAAGGACTTGATGTCAGCTTTCTTATTATGTCATTAAAATTTTTATTAAATATTTTTTGTTGCCATGAGAGGGTGCTGAACAATGACGTTTCTCATTTTATATCTAAACGTACCTCTATAAAATCATAAATCGGTTTAAACGCAATTTTGCGAGCTGTTACTATACAGGAAGTAAGTTCATCTCATGAAGAATCTGTAAAAAAATTTTGTAGAAAATCGAGGCTTGCTTATACGAGATTGCGAAATTTGAAAGTCTTCGTGATTTTTTTACTATTCGACTAATTACTAGAGTAGTTTTCAAGGTGGGCAGTTAAAGCTAGAGATCTAAGATGAGCCAGGTCCAGAATGACTAAGGGGAGTAGGGTTTGTTGGTTGAGTTAGTGAGTTATGAGTTAGGAATCAAGTTCGGTATTTGAAGTAAGGGAAATTGGTACGGTCTGTAATATGGCTGAGATTAAAGTATGTTAAGTGGTTAAAGATGAAAAATTAAGATGGTAGGGTTATGAATCAAATTATGATGAGTAAGTAAAGTTCAAACTGAACTGTCGTGTCTAATTTTTATTGATTTTGAAAACTTAAGTCTATTTATTACTTTATCAAACATAGTCCTTACGTATTGTTTCGATTAATCCTTATATTCATCATTTATAAATAGGGAGTTGGCGAGCGAAGTGAGTAGGGGCAGACTGAATTGACGAAAATTTTTTAAATTTATACATAATATTACTGAGGATTACTTCTTTTTAACAGAGTCAATGAAAAGTCCGGAAAATTTTTTTAAAAAATTAAGAAAAATCAATAAACTTATTACTGATTTTGTAATAGCAATATAGCAATAGCATAAGAATGTTTCCAAAAACACAACAATTTGTTCCTTAAGAGTTAAGGAATAACATATCCAAATTTCAATATGATTTGCAACCTGGTTCAAAAACTACAACGAAATGAAAATGGCATTGTTTTCCCATAAAAGCCTGTGTTAAACCACCCGATTTGTAGCAATTTCAGCTCATCTTTGAATTAAAAAATCACTAAAACCACATTGCAAATGTTTTTGAAATTTGGACACTTTACTTCTGAAACCTTAACTTCCAGATTTCAATAGTTTTCAAACGATTCTTATGGATTTTGTTACGTGATAGAACGTCCTTAATTTAAAACTTGCTGGGTGGACCATAAGGTTCGAGTAGGCATTGAATAAATAAATAAATAAATAAATAAATAAAAATATTTATATACAGGTATGCACTGCAGTGAGTCTGGTCTGACCCTAAACTTGAACCGGATAAGTATAACAATTCGAGTCGCTATGCGAGTAATTGGAAATAACCGAAAAATTATCGAAATAATGTTACCTACCCTCCTAAATATAACATACGGTGATCCTATAGGTTAAAATTCAGCTCAGGAAAATAACTACAAAATTTTGCTAAGTAAAAAAAGATATTTTTTTCAAAAAAATTTTGTTTGAAAAAAACGCACTCATCATGGGTTGGTTGTTGTTCTGCATGTTTCTGATTATTTCTTTGTAATTATTGAAATAAAATGTAAATTAAAGAACAACTTCTCTGCACAAGAGTTATCATAGGTTACCAATGATACCAACGCATATTTTTTCGGATCATTGTTAAATAAAATGATCCATTAAAATGAACTTTACAATCATTTCAAATATTTTTTTGATCCTTACAAATGATGTTTAGGATAACTTAAAGGATCATCTCGTGATCCTAAAAATGATCCAGAATCATTCCAAAGACAATCTCGTGATTCTTAAACAGGATCTTAAGGATCATTATTATATACCAATAATTCGAAAAATTAAACATTGGTGAACCTTGGTTTTAATATTGAAAAACGAATCAATTACTATAGTGAGGTATCAGAGCTCTTAAAACTTGGGTATAAGCAGGTAGGTAGACATCATCCTCTGAATGAAAAAAATTTTTAAGAAACAAGTTAGATGAAAACTGTTTTCTATAATTCGTCGGTTTGGAGTAAGAACCTACTATCTCAGCGGGCCAGAGCAAGAACCTGTCATCTCAGCGGGCCAGAGCAAGAACCTACCATCTCAGGGGTCAGAGCAAGAATCTTCCATCTCAGGGGCCGGAGTTCAAAGCTACTGTCTCACAGGCCTATTTAAACAATCAAAATTTTTTTTATTTTTTGAAGCGTAGCTGAGTTATAACGTAAGTATAGAAGCCACGCTTCAAAAAAGAAAAAAAACTTTGATGCCATTGTTTTACCCTCGAGATAATTAATTTGAAAGCTCTGAATCGGCTCGTGGGGGTATGACATTGCCTCCAGTCGAGATTATCTAATTGATCGATGCTGTTAGGTAGGCCCCCTGGTAAAATCGGCCCCAAAGCAGTTGTGGTGAACGTCGGGATCGATATTTCCGACGGAACAAACGAAGAAAATAATTCCAAGTTAGTTGCACCGGGACTCGATCGGTGAGTTGCTGGTACTTATAACATTGAGATGATTTCACCAGGAAATTCGGTTTTCAAGGGAGATAACCGAATGTCTCTAGTGGAAATCAGTCCTTCTAGCTTATTTTTACTTGGAGTTTCGACTCTTAGGGAATAGGGTCCACTAAAGAGTGTTCTTCTGACGATACTTATTTTGAAAACTGTTGTAGTAACTTCCGCCTCGAGTTTCAATGTGCGTTGTTTGCTTCCCAGGGGCAGTCTCATTTGACCTTGCTAGCACGCTAACGTTGCGTCATGCGAAAAAATACTACAGTAAAAGTTGTCTAAGTCGGAACGTCAAGAGACCTGGTAAAATTTTCCGGGAAGACAACTTTCCATATCAAAGAAAGATGAGCGAGAAATGAGTCCAGTAATATTTTTAAATAATATATGTTATGATATTAAAAAAATGCGTGGAGTTTTTGATAGCTTTTGTTAAATTAAATATTAATAAAAAATTTGTATGTACCATATTATTCAATGCCGCGATGAAAAGAATTAAAGCTGTTAAAGTATCACTTCTATCCGATTTTTTATACATCAAAAAGTATCTTTTACATGGCCCAGTTGAATAATATACATTATGTATGCAGGGCGCAAAATACGGTTTTGCCTAGTGGTGCTCTTTTTCAAAATTGGTCCCTTCGCTGGTTATTTATACGGTCTTACGACCTTTTAAGGATCTTCGCTAAAAGCTGGCATTTTTGTATGCCAGATTGACAATCCTTAATTTTTTCGTCCTGTCCTAATGACGGTCCATCCCGTAACGGTCATTTTCACGGAGAGAAAAAATATGGCTTTTTACCATGGAAGCAATTTTTTAGAAATTGTAATTGAAAGGTCTGTGAAAAAAAATCATTCAGCTGTGGCAAAAAACCATGGAACACTACTGTGGTAAAATCGCAAAGCGCTATGGTTTTTAAGCCAATCAAAATCTGTCATAGAAGAAGCCACGCCTTCGCGCACGTGTAAAATTTTTCCGCAGTTTTTGGTCTCTCAACAAGGGTTACTTCTTTACCAACAGTGTCTAACCTTAAAATTTTTTGATCTAGCACCTAAAAATCAGTGCAAAGCACCGGAATTTCAGTGCATGACATCCAGAAAGTAGTGACCGTAACTCATTTTTATCTCTCTAAAGCCATCACTTTTGAAGTGCACCCTTCTTACCGTGATATCTATTAATCTTTTAACGATTCTCCGTGAATTGGATCAGTGAGAAAGTGGGTGAGGCATAAATGCGAAAAACCACAGCTCCACAGCTTTTTGTCATGTGCTCATGGTTTTTTGCCACTGAGTCAAGCTGTGACATTTTGCCACAGCGCTGTGACAATTTTACATGCTAGCTTTTAGTTACATTTTCTCATAAACCTTCCATGGTAAAAAACCATTTTTTTTTTCTCCGTGTTGCAACAATATAGACGATGGAGTAAAATTATTTAGTCAATAAATTTTTGTTTTTAAATATAAAGTTATAAGTAATTGTTACTATTAAATAAATAAATTACTTTGATCAGCTTGGAACTATGTAATTTCGTTGCAAAAACAAATTATTAAAAATTATTAAATAATTGGGTTTGGCGTACTGTAGGTTCAGAATTAACTTACATATTATAAACCATTATGAATGTTAAATGTCCTTTAAACATATATGTATGACTATAAAAGGTCCCGAACCATCCTCGTCATTTTACATCACTAGTTTTGCCGCCCACGTGTGATCATCACGCACTAGAGCGGCGCAGTCCCCATCAGAGTCCAGGGCCAGTAAAAAAAATAACTTATAAATTTGAAAAATAATACGAGTTGCAATGATATTTTTGAAAAAAAAGAATGCAAAAAAACGAAATTTTGCGCCCTGACTGTCATAAAATTCTTTATTTTCTTTATATTATTAACTACGTTAATAATAGCCTGTGACTACTCGCAAAAGTATAGTATTCTCTCGCACCGACATAACAACCTTAATGCAGGAGCTATACGGAAAGTTGGTGAAAAAGAGCCCATTCTGGAAAAAGAACACTCAAGGGTTTGTTTTTATGATGAATGGAAGCTGTGTGCAAAGTTTTGAAAAAATTCAGCTCTTAAAGGATGAACTATCTGCTTGTTGGTTTATTGATTCAGTAAATTAATAAAGTTTTTCCAACTGCAAAATCATCAATATCATCCAAAAGAGAATAAGCTTCATAAATCGATGCAAATGTAAAATTGTAGTAGATAAGTTTCAATTTTTTCAAACCACAGCTTGCGGACAACCAATCTGTTATGATTTTGTTCTATAAAATCAAATAAATTTGTGTATTGCCCTACTTGAATTTTTTCATTAAGTCTTAGACGGGGTGAATAATTAACAAAAGGCGGGTGAAGACTTTTCCACCTTGACTCTTCGGAACCAAAATATTCGTTTCGGGAAGTCGCCCAGTCAATGAAGGAAAATACTTCGTATAGAAATTAGGAAAAATACCGGACCTACTTAATGTTATGAAACAAATTGTAATAAGATATCCTGTGTAAAATCTACCACTCTAAGAGGTGTAGTGATGGAGTTATAAAAAGTATACAGGGGAAAAAAGAAACTACTTATTGGTTTTAGGAAAAAAAGTTTCAAATAAAAGTTGTAGAAAATAAAATATATTTGTGACCAACCGCGTTTATTCATCTCAATTGTGAATGTTATAAAGTTTAAAAAACCACTGAAAAACTCCGTTTTTCGAAGAGTTAATAATTAAGTCTAAAGTGGTTTTTTTTAAGATTATTTTTTCATAATATATATTTATTTGAAACGAAAAAAAATGAGACCTCATAGATCTTCCAATAATTATTTATCTAAGAGTTACACGATTTGTTTATCCAAAAACAGTTTTTTTTAAGATAAAAATATTGATTAGAAACAATTGTTTTTATCATACTTGAAGTAGTAATCAATAGTGGACATCATAAAGTTTGACTTAGTAAAAGAGAAGAGTCGAATCATCAAAAAATTAATTGCTTATTTTAACTTTTTTTTAAAATGGGTTATTTATACGTTGTAAACATTGAAAGCTGGGGCATCCCGGTAATTGATATGAAAAATTCTTGTTTTTTAAGTCAAAAACCTTGTATTTTTCTGCAATTTTTAAGTTACTTTTTTTTTAAATAAAAATTATACATTGTTGTTTATTAAGAGTGAATGATCAGTCCAACGGCATATAGAAGATCAAATCTTATATTTTCTAATAAAAATTAATTGAATAATGAAAACAAATATTATGTAATATTTAGCAGCGAATGAAAAATTGATCATACTACTGAGCGTCAGTCGAGGAGTGGGGGAGACCGCTGGTCCAAAGCAGATTACAGGTAAAAATTCCCGGGTGAAAAATCCCGGGTAAAAATTCCCGAAACAAAAATTCCCGAAAAAAGAGAAATCTTAGCAAAGTTCTTGAATCACATTCGAAAAATCTAATTTAATCGAACACATTCATTTATAACAGAGAAAAAAAAAAATTTATTCGAACTAGATTTTGGTTGGAACTAAATTTTATGGCGCGCATCTGCGGGGCCCTTCGGGCTCCACGGAGCGCATTGTTTTAAAAAATAACCCGTTAGTGTTTTATTAAAAATCAATTTTTTTCTCACGTTTGTATTAAGTTACTGCTCAATATCAAAATAAACTTCATAATTTTTTTAAAAGGGTGTTTATTTGTCGGATATTTTTATAAAAGAGAGTTTATTCGTCGGGAGTTTTAAATCGGAAGTTTTTAAAAACTAGTTTAATCTAAGATTGAATCTAAGAATTATGCTAAACAGTAAACAAACAAACTTTTGTCTTAAAGCTAGTTAACCATACGACAAATTGGCAAAGTACGGATATTTATTCAACAGAACGGAATTTTTACGTTTGGGAATTATTGTATCGGGAACTTTTCCGTTCGGGAATTATTTCCTCGGGAATTTTTGGTCGGGGATTTTTTCCGGATACCAGTATCTGATATAGCTAATGAAGTACTAGATAATAAATTAAACGTAGATATAAGAGGTCCTTTTTTTCCTCATAAACAAAAAGCTAACATAATTTAGGCATGCTTATTAGGAGACGTTCGTGAATAATTTTAGTTCGTCGATCCTCGCAAACTGCAGTGGAATAATATTTTCAGTTACTTAAAATTATTGCTTTTCATTGATGAATAATAATAAAAAATGCAATATTTTTTTAAGACAATACCTTTTAGCTAGGCTAAAAATAAGATTTGCAATCGTCAAATTGTTTACTCGTTTGAAAAGTGTTGCTAAATTGACAAAAGTAAAAACATATGATTAGAGTTGAACCAAAATTGTCAAATTTGATTAGTTGAAGAATGTTAAAAAACTAATAGCTGTTTTAAAAGTATCAATTTTTTTGAAAATGAAAAAAGAGAGTACATTGCGATGAAAGATAAAATGAAAATAAAGTCTTTTATACATAATTAAAGCATACGACCGTTACATTTTACTTTTTTTATCTCGTATCGCAAGATTTAAATTGATTTTATCCACAATACGCCGGCCAAATTATTGGACTATTAAAATAATATAATACACACCGGTCGCTAGAAAATATAAGCGAGCCCTAGCACACCCAAATGGAAGCCCGAGCCGAAGGCGAGGGTGTCCAGAGTTTATTAGGGGTTTGCTATTTCTTTTCTAGCGTCATGTGTAATGTTTTTTCCGCTGGGAAGCGTTACAGGCAGTAGCACACAGTAGCACAGTTCCTGAACCCCGTCGTACGGAAAAAAAATTAAGAGACTTACCGCAACGACTTTTCAATCGAAATAAATAAAAATTTCTTGGTAAACAATAATCAAGTTTTTGATTTTTAAACTTTTTGACTGAATAGTATGTAAGTCTATTGTAAGTCCAGATGTTGACTTTGATTATTAGAGAAATAATAAACCTGAGTTTAAAAATTTGTAATGGTGAGAATAACTGTATTTACGAATCGGATAATGCACTCTTTGGGTGAATTATTTGTATGCATTTATTAAATAATAAAAATTGATCTTGTAAATACATGAAAATTCGTTAAACTTTTCTTATCTTTAAGAATAAATTATTTACTTTATACGGTTCAAATCCTAATGCCTGTATTCTTCATATGAAAAAAGTTATGAATTTTTAAAGATTAATATAGCACCGAAAATTAAACGTTAGAGCCAAGCGGATACATTCATATGAGTATAGGAGAGTCAATATCACAATTGTAACCATTAAGAAAATTTGTTAATTAAAAAAAAGTGTCAACTTTAAAAATTAAATATTTCAATGAAATAATGACGGACACAAAATGTACACATAAAAACCATTTATTTATTATTCTCCTCCACAAAATATGAAACCATTTCTCGTTTTCACGATCATATTTAAGCCCTAGCGCTACTTTCCCCCGATTTATCCAAACCGACTTAGAACCATGGTGGAATAAAAACCATGTTTTTTTTTTTTTTTTTTTTTTTTTTTGTCACTTTGCTTACATCGCAAAAGGAATGACCTTCGACGATTAGTATTTGAAAAGGGCGCGAATGATATTAAATTTAAACCAGAAACACTGAGCGCAAACAATAGACTTATTCGATTCAACTTCGGATCATGTTCCGGATCACCTCCCGCCAGCGCTGTGTATACCTATAGTTAAGTATATGCACAAATATATAGGTATACACCGTGCTGGCGGGAGGTGATCCGGTACATGATCCGAAGTTGAATCGAATAAGTCTAATGCCCGAGGGTAGTGAACGGAACTTTTAGTTGAACATAAGAACAATATTTTGAATAATGTTCAAAAATAAATATTATTTAAAGATATTCACAATCGTGTGTTAATAATTATAATTAATTGTGTGAATAGAATCAAACTAGTACAAGAAATACTTCTTTTTTAAATAACAGAAATTAAATGTTAAGGTACTCATTTTTATTTCGAGTGACAGTTAGCACTAATTAATGCAAAAATAGATAATAATCTTGATAACCTCAAGTCATGTTATGATTTAAAAAAAAAATAAATTATAGTTTATATTTAATGTTTTATAATTTTTATAAATAAATTTGCTTTTCCAGTAGCTATGTATTGGAATACATAATCACAAACTGACAATATATTATTTAACTAAAAATAGAAAACCATAACAATTTAAAATTTTTCAAATAAAGTTAAATAAAATGTAACCTTTACAATATTATCAATACAACAATCGTCTTCTTATACAAAAAATCTTCGTAATATTTTCATCAATTTTGAAGTATAATCAATATATTTTTTTTTTTTTACACGCATATAAAATTAAGGTACAAACGCACTGGAAACACTTTCGAACAAATATTCAGAATTTTTTTTACTGAATTTGGAAAAAATATAGTATTATTGAGAAATTTAAATCGTACTACTCGTTCTTAACAAGTGCACCCTCTCAAACTGTCCAAACTTTTTTTGAGAATTTGCTATTCCCCACCAATCACTATTCAAGTGAAAAACAATTTGCCGCACACTTTGGAAAACTTTCCGCTGTCTTTGACGTGATATGTAATAATGTTTGCAAAAGTGTATCATGGCAACTCAATGTTTGAAATTTTATTTTAATTATTTAAAATTATCCTCATTTTGTAGTTAGTTTGAAATTCTTTTTTGATTTTTTAATTTTAAATTTTAACAAATTTAAATATATTTTTATCAAACTATCAATTCAATTAAAATTACATATGCTGAATTTAATGAAAATTAAATTCTTTCGCATGTTTCATTTAATTTTGTAGCAATCAATTCAAGTAATAGTATCATTCATTTAAAATCGATCGAGATATGATATTTGCTCAATTGAAAACATTGTGCAAATTTATAAATGATAATTTGTAAATTAGTTGATGGATTAAATAAGCTATCTTGAAAAATAATTGCTTATTTTATTGAAGTAAGTCTTACATAGGTGAAGTTTAAGAACTGAGATAGAATTGTAAATAAACGCCATTGAAAACTTCTCTCATCAAAATTTTTAAAAAGTCAGATTAGTAAAAGTCACTTAAAAAAAAAAAAAAAAAAAAAAAAAAGGACCAACGTATGTACAAACGACGGCAGCGACGAAAAAAAAAAGTAATGAAAGACTTAATAACAAGTTTAATTAATTACAGATAAATTTTAAAGTAAGCTGTCTAAAGCATTAACAAACAGGAGCTTTTCCCGTTCCAGATAAAACTAGTTTTACTAATGATATTTATAAAAAAAATTTAAGTAGTAGAGACATGTATGTTCTGGCGCAGACAGGAACCTACCTTACCGACCGAGTGGTTTGAGTCTGGGCTAAGATTCCTACCTTACCGACGGTAGTATTGCGCTGGGACAGGAATCTACCTTACTGACCGAGAGGTTTGAGTCTGGGCTAAGATTCCTACCTTACCGACGGTGGTATTGCGCTGGGTTATCATGGTATTACCGACGTCGTGCGCTGGGTTATCCTATACTTTACCGACCCCATGTGGTATTGCGCTGGGTTATCGTGGTATTACCGACCCCGAACCTGGGTTACCCACTCTACCTTACCGACCCCGTGCGCTGGGTTATCCTTACCGACCCCGAACCTGGGTTACTTTAAATATCTTTACTTATAATTATTTTTTAAATCCGCACTGATAGCCTATTTTATTTACCTTGTGCGCTGACCTATTTATAAATTTTTTATTCAAGCCATAAATTTTTGTTTACAAAGTTTCCCAAATTTTATTAATAAATTTAAAAAAATTAATAATTGTTTATTCACAGCTAACCCACTATCTGTCAAAAATTTTTATTACAATTTATCTACTATTTATTTAAATTATCCCTAAATTTAAACTATAATTTACCTTATACTTATTAGTAGTTTTATTTATTAAAAATACAAAATTTCGAATTCCCACCCGAGAGTTCAGTTTGAAATTCCCGGCGGGCGCCATGAAGTTTGCTCGAGCCAGTGATGATTTATTTTTTATAAAATTTATTATATTTATTTTACTGAGCAGAGTTACGTTAAAAATACTAATTCAAAATTATTTTATTTATTTAATAACTTTAAAAAACAATATGTCATGTTTCAAATTCAAATTCTCGGGCGCAAGTTTGAATTCAAAACTCCCAGCGCCTGCGCGAGTGCAGCGCGAGTTAAAGGCCATCACAGGAACTCGTGCGATGCGAGAATTCGTGCATCTCGCATCGCGCCGCGTGCGTCGCGCACTTGTCCTAACCTAACTTTACAGCTGAACTGCACGATGCGCGATGCGAGATGCGCGAATTCTCGCATCGTGCAGAGTTCCTGTGATGGCCTTAACGGTGCGCGCGTAGCTCTCTAACCAAAAAAGTTCTATATAACTCGTGGAGCCAACGCCGGAGAGTCATTCGCTGTTCGGATCATTGAGCCATCGGTCTCTCTCTTTCTTAACAGCTCAGTCGAACCTTCGGTTCCTGATTCTCTCGTTGAGCCTCAGACTCTTTCAACTGTGTAGTCACAGATTTCGCTGAACCCAGTCGATGTTTGTAAAGACTCCTGCACATTTATTGTACTGGCTCCTGTTGTAGCCGTAGGACTGCACTGTTAAATTTGAAACCTAACCTTCCGTGTGGTCCTAATTCATCCGTGTGGTCATTGAGAAGTACGCATTGTCTCCAGGAGCATCATCCCTACAACCACCTTTTGTACACGTTATTGGAGAAGCTGTTCCTGTCAACGTTCATCTTGCGCATTACGTCTGAATCAACGCGTGCTCCTGACTCTTATTTCGTTTAGAATCGACGTTCGCTCACCACTTTGTATCATGAAATTTCGAGCTATAACAAATCATGTGGTTAAAAAGGATATTCGACGACCTCCTCGTAGAGTAAGGAAAATCAATAAAATTTTATTAGGTAGCTAAAAAAAAAAAAAAAATCAACAATGATAAATTTGCTGTGTTTACATGAAATTTTATTTTACAAGCATAAGATATAGTTACTCACATTGAAACAATTTTATTAGCTAAACAGATCTACACTTATACATGAATAATAGATTCAAAAATGAATAAATAATTAAAAGCGAGCTACTATGACTATTAGTTAAAAACATATTTTATTGTGCATATAATTTAATTCATGAAAAAAATATACAATTTCAGTATCGAAAATAATCAAACAAAACTTTACCTAGTGTGTTTACATGAAACTTTTATCTTTTACAAACCTACATTTTTACTTTTATAAATCTAAGACATAGTTACTCATTTTGAAACAAGTAATCTTAAAGCTAGAGACTGTAATTTTATTAGCTAAACAAATCTACACTTATACATGAATAATAGATTCAAAAATAAATAAATAATTAAAAGCGAGCTACTATGACTTTTAGTTAAAAACATATTTCATTGTGTGTATAATTTAATTGAAATGTTTATTTTCTTTTTATCTTCAATATATAAGCTTAGTTTAAAATCCATGTAAAGTACCATTACTAAATAAATTTTTTCTTTTCAGAACTATTATGTTCAATGCTCAGGATGTAAGGATGAAGATTCCTTTGGTTATATATATATATATATATATATATATTCATTATTTAAAAATCATTTTCATTTCTATATTTGTATTTTTATTTAATCAATCAATTAATTTTTAGGGATTGGTATTGGTACATTGCCCTTACAACAAGACTTCTTATTGTGATAGTTTTGACAAGGCTATTCAAATAGCACAGCAACAGCAACAATTCCCTCGCATACCTTTTAGCGTTTCGAATTCTCCTTATGAAAAGCCGTCCAGGAATTCTGAATCGAACCATCAATATCAAACTAGTGCTGCAAATGTGAAAATATCTTCGAATGCTCTACTACAGTATACAGAAGAAAATAAAGAAAACAAAGTATCAACTGGTTTAGATGAGCGTAAGGAAGAAAATGACAAAAAGAAAGAATTTTGTACGTCACCGGTTAAATCTCAAACCAAAACCACCCAGAGTCTATTTAAAGCAGCACCGCTATCATCATCTAGTTTGAAACCAGTTCAGCCTTCGAAGCCCAGTTCAGCAGCGAAAGAATTTTGTACATCCACACCTATTGTATCACCGGTTAAATCTCAGAGCAAAACCACCCAGAGTCTATTTAAAGCAGCACCGTGGTCATCATCATCTAGTTTGAAACCAGTTCAGCCTTCAAAGCCCAGTTCAGCAGCTCTATCTTCAATATCAACTTCCTCGACTTCTTCCACAGCCAAGCAGACTAATGAAAAATTAAAAAATTCTGACTCAGGCGTACGTTCAGTTTCCAACGTTCACAGCGCTGGTTCGACCGTACTGGCAACACCTGATGTCAAATCTAAGAATAATAATTTACCCGCTAAATTGTCAGCAGTTAAAATTCCTACACCTTTAGCAAAAGAGCAATCAGTTATGCTCCATGTCTCATCAGTGGTGGTTGCCCCTGAATTATCTGCTCCTAAAATTCAATCCATCATTGTGATCCCCAAATCTTCTTCCACAAAATTTAGTATTCCTAAAAAACGAATCAGAGAAGATGAAGAGAAAGTAGAAAGAGAATCTAAAAGAAAAAGAGAAGGAAAACGAGAAGAAGATTTAAGAATAGCTGAAGAAGAAAAAATTAAGAATGATAGAAAAATTCAAGCTGATTTGAGAACCAACAAAAGAAAACGAGATGAAGAAAAGCGAGCTGTTTTTCAAAAAGTTGAAGAAGAAAAAAGGATACAAGAAGAAGAAGTCAAGAAAGAAAGAAAAAAGCAAGCTGATCTAAGAAAATCTGAAGAAGAAAAAAGACGTAAAAAAGAGGAGGAAGACTGGATATTAGCGGAAAAGGAAAAAGAGATACAAAGAGCATTAGTTGGTCTGTTCCAAGAGCCTGGTATGGAAAAGTCTAGCGAGATGAATTTTATTTTTAATGACGAAACTAATAAACTATTTGAAGTGGAGTATGGTCTATGTAGGGGTACTGAACAAGGAAAAAATCATGTTCAACCCAGTCAACCAATTTACGATCGGCAGGTTGATAACATATCACACGATCCCGTACTAGTGGCGATGCAACCGCAACCTCTTGTTGTATTAGAGAACAATATTGACAAACAACTTGAACCTACTAAACTGTTACTCAACCAGCAAGTCGTTGATGCTGTTATTCATGCTCGTCCACCCATCAATGACGTGATTGATCTGGTTCCTAATATTGATCAAGTCCTGCCTCCTGTCGACCTCGCTGCCGATTTGAATATCAGTGATGAGTAGTAGTAGTAGTAGTAGTAGTAGTAGTAGTAGTAGTAGTAGTAGTAGTAGTAGTAGTAGTAGTAGTAGTAGTAGTAAATAAAAACACATTAATTAAATAAAAAAAACAAAAAAATTGTATTTATTAGAAAAAATCTTAAAACTAGTGTACATTTTGTTTTCATTTTCATTTTTATTTTATAAACTTTTATTTATCAACCGTGTCTTGACTTCGGTTTAGAACCCAGTCGCGTCGAATCTCAACGTTATAGGCCACGCACACCGGGTTGAAACAGAGTGGATGGTGAGTGCAGCTTTTTTTCTTGGTTCCCAGCATTGACAGTGACGGGCAGCCAAGCACCTCGAGGTTCCGGACATTACGACTAATCTCCCAACCCACTCCATCTTTTCAAGCCCTTTGACCCAGACTGTAGTGGCGTCCTTCAAGGTGGATCTTAAGATTTCCTGGACGTCGGCGTATGGGATCTCGCCAGCTTCCCAGGGTATGCCGGGGTAGTTCCGGGTCACCCAGGAGTTCTCGCTTCGGTATCTTCCAGGTAAGCTATCCCAACTGTACGGTGGCTTGAAGAGGTAGACTACGGGAACGGAGTCATCTTCGAGAGCCGTGATGGCGACTTCCTTGAATGTGAAGGCATTCAAGGGTCTTTTGAAACCCTGTGCGTCGACTATGAACTCCATTATTCTTTGTTCTGTTGCTCTTAGGAGCAAGAAATGATTTCTTAGCTCAGGATGCACTCTATTTATACCTTATGAGCAACTCCCCACCATCAACAAGTACGCTAGCGCTACCTCAGCTCACCCCCCACTCCTAGTAATTGGAATAAATAGCCGGATACTCAGCGCAGCTTTTCATTCTCTAGTCGGAAGTTGAAGAGAAAGGATCGACTCTGGTACTACTTCACCATACCTGCTCACACAATCTACACTGGACTCAGCCCCCGCCCCGGGTCATTGGAATAAATAGCTACACTCTCAGCGCAGCTCTTCATTCTCTGGTCTGAAGTCCTAGAGGAAGGATCGACTCCCGCACACCTCTATCACCATGGAGCCGCTGTCGCCATTGAACTGTAAGGAAGTCGTGGGCAACTTTCAAACAGCTTTGGAACTTTTTCAAGGAGATATTCCTGATGACACAATACTCAACTTTGTAGACGATCTGCTACCCAATCAAATCGAAGGTCTACAAGAATTGCTACGATGTGAAGGCTTCACAGTTGCAGAGCGTGCTGCATCTCAAAATACAATTGGACTTCTGCATTCGATCCATCATCGGATGAGGGCATGTGTGAAGACTGGAGCTGGGTTACAAGCAAGGCCAAGGGTGGCCTGGAATGACATCCAATCTGCGTTTGATAGGAGGATCCAGACTGGAGCGATCACGAACCTTGGATACATCGACCTTGATGCATTTCTTGACGATGCTGAGCATGAATTTGAAAAAGCGGAATGGCAAATTTAAAGTCTTCCCATGCTACCTTACTTCCTCCAAACAGGAAAAACACATCAACCTTTTGTTTGTGGAGGACCGTTACCATGAAGAAGACGAGTACGTTCAAGAAGAGCCAAAAAACTACCACTACGTGTGGATTAAGAAACTTTCGGCTCTCGTTGGTGCTGATTTGAGTAAAAACCACAAGAAAAAGCATATCTGTGACAGGTGCCTTCACTACTTTGAATCTTTGGATAAATTATCTGAACATAGTAAGGATTGTGAGAAGAGGAACCATTGCAAGGTCACACTACCTGGTAGACACAACAATACCTGGAGTTTCATGAACTACAAGAACCGTGAACGTGTTCCGTTCACAATTTATGCAGATATAGAGTGTATGCTCAAGCCAGTGGAGGAAAACGACAAAATTTGTCATGAGCATGTTCCCTACAGCATTTCATACTATCTGCAATCGAGCTTTAATGACAATCTTTCATTGTTCAAGCTCTACAGACAAAATTCCGATGAAAATGAGAATCCTGTTGCCTGGTTCGTCCGGAACCTGCTAAAACATGCCCGAGAGCTCGAAAAGTACTATGAGAACCCGAAACCAATGACCTCCTTGACTCATGAAGAGATAACACCCTATCAGTCGGCAAAAAATTGTCACGTCTGCCTCAAACCATTCACTCAAGATTCCATTAAAGTCCGGGATCACGATCATTTTACTGGAAGGTAAGAAATAAAAAATTACTTAATTTTAAATAAATTATCTATCGTTTTTCTATTAATTTCCAGGTACCGTGGCCCAGCCCATACCGCTTGCAATATAAACTTCAAGGACTCACGAATTATTCCAATAATAATGCACAATTTGAGCGGCTACGACGCACACTTCATCATCGAAGAATTGGCCAATGCTGTAGAGGGTTCCATCACGCTTCTACCCTTGACAAAGGAAAAATACATATCATTCACGAAAAAAATCAAGGGTAGCAAGATCAATCTACGGTTTATCGACTCGTACCGATTCCTGGCATCGTACCTGCAAACTCTGGCTGACACTTTGATCGAGCACAAAGTCACCGATCGAATTTTGAGCAAGAAATACAACGTCGATCAAATCAGACTGCTGAAGAAAAAAGCTGCTTCCCATATGAGCATGTGTCATCACTTGACTCACTGGAGCAGACAAAACTACCCCCTCGGGAATGTTTCACGAGCACACTCACGGATAGCACAGTCTCCGAGGATGAGTACAAGCACGCTGAAGCCGTGTGGGAAGCTTTCGACGTCCAAACATTAGGGGACTACTTGGACATATACCTCCAGACTGATGTCCTGTTGTTGGCCGAAATTTTCGAAAGCTTTAGGGATAGCTGTATCGGGGAAGACTCCTTTGGCCTTGACCCTGCTCATTACTATACGGCTCCTGGCTTCTCTTGGGCGTCCATGCTCAAGAAAACTCAAATTGAATTGGAATTGATCACCAATCCTGACATGATGCTCTTTATTCAAAAGGGAATCCGTGGTGGCATCAGCCAGTGTAGCAACCGATACTCCAAGGCCAATAATCCTTACATAGATAATTACGATCGAAATCAGGACTCGAAATACCTCATGTACTTCGATGTAACGAATCTCTACGGCTGGGCTATGACGCAGGCGCTCCCCTACGATAGTTTTCGCTGGGTAACTGGTTGGCAGCTCGAGATTGGTCAAAACTTCTTCTTCGACGTCCCGGACGACAACGAGTATGGTTACATCCTGGAGGTGGATCTGGAGTACCCCGAGCATCTTCACAATAGCGACAAGGACTTACCTTTCTGCCCGGAGCATCGAGCTGCACCTGGGACCAAGGACAAGAAACTCATGACCACCCTATACCACAAAGAGAAATATGTGATCCATTATCGAGCCCTCAAGCAGGCTCTTAAGCATGGTCTGGTGCTGAAAAAAATTCACCGAGCAATCAGCTTTCGACTAAAATCTTGGCTCAAAATCTACGTGGACTTTTGTACTCAGAAACATCGGCTAGCTAAGAATGAATTCGAGAAACTATTGTTCAAGTTGCTCGTGAATTCCGTTTTTGGTAAAACGATGGAGGACGAGACCAAGAGGCGCTTGGTAAAGCTCATCTCTCACTGGGCTGGAGTTCATGGAGCTGAGGCACTCACGGCGCGTCCAAATTTCAAGAGCCAATCAATTTTTAAGAGAAATCTGGTTGCCATTGAGCTAGCACTCACCGAGGTCTCAATAACGAAGCCCGTCTACGTAGGCTTGAGCGTCTTGGACTTGTCCAAAACTCTGGTCTATCGATTCCACTATGACTTCATGCAACCTCACCTGGGTGATGACTTGAAGCTTTTGTACACGGACACGGACGGCCTTGTATACGAGATAAAAAATACTGACGTCTACTAAATCATAAAAGAAAATTCACACGAGTTCGACCTATCAGACTACCCTCCCGATAACAAGTTTGGAATCACCCCCAATCAAGAAAATAAGAAGAAAGTAGGGGTCATGAAGGACGAGTGCAACTCCAGGGTCATGACGGAGTTCGCGGGTCTCGGGAGCAAGTGCTACAGCGTCAGAGTCGAGGGTGAAGATGCAATAAAAAAGTCGAAGGGTGTGAAGAGCTGAGGGGTCAAAACACGATTTGTTTCGACGATTACCTTGAGTGCTTGACTCAAAACTGCAAGACGTCTCGAGGGCAGCTCAATATTCGCTCCAAACTTCACGAAGTCCACACGGTAAAGCAAACCAAAATCGCCTTGAGCCCGAACGACACGAAAAGATTTCTGCTAGGTGGCACCACAGACACTCTTCCATGGGGCCATCGCGACATTCCTACCAAGATCGAGATGGAGGGGGTACCTCAGCCGGTGGAGGGGGAACCTATGCGAGTGGAGAGGGTGGAAACGAGAGTACTTAACAAAGCTCCCCGCAGGAAGCGAGTCACTTCAACGTCTGGACAACCAACCAGAAAGAGGTCTAAAAAACAGCAACAACAACAATAATATGGATTGCGAAAGAATTAATTCTATCGCCCGGGGATTGCCCACGAAGAAGGCGTCTGACCTGGACGTTAACCTCAACTACCGGGTTTCCTCGATTAAGAAAGTCAACACCAAGTATGGCACCAGATTCGTCGTCGAGTTGGATGATGCCATGCAAATGTTTTTGCCCGCCCGAGTTTCGGAAGCCTTGCTGGCCGATGAAAGCTTACTCGACAATATGCGCGAAGCTATTGGCAAGCGAGAACTTGCCATAAAATACGTCAACAAATGCATTCAATTCAACTGTCAAAAATAACTGTGATATAAAAAAGTATTCAATTCAACTGTCAAAAATAACTGTGATATAAAAATGTATGATATATTGTAATTTTAGAAACTGAAAAATGTAAAATTATGAAATAAAAAATACCAATTTAATCATATTCAATATCTTTTTTATTTATTGACCTTGACTTATTATTATTATACAAACTTATATATCTAACTTACATACCTAACTTTTATTTTAATTTTTAAATATTCAATAAAATTTCAGAAACTTTTAATTTTTAAATATTCATTAATTTTTTAAATATTAACTTTAACATTTTTTTCATAATCTTAGCTTAAAAAAAAGTTTTACAATATTAAAATTTTTTTAAAACAAATTACATATCTCATTTATTTATCCAACTGTTATGCGTGGCATCAAAGCCCAGCCACTTGACACGGACCTTACTGCCACGTCTCTGAAGAACTTTTTGAATTAGGTACACATCTGGATATTTGGTTTTCGAGAGCTCCTGTTCATAAAATCCACCTTTAATTGGTTTATTTTTATAATCTTTCAGGTGATACGTTACTGGATTGGTTTTTGCAACTCTAGCTATGGAAAAGACTTTGGTAGTCCAGTTAGGTGTATAGCCCTTCTCAAACATATTTTTCACCTTGCTTATTCTAACTTTATCACCAGTTTTGAATCTTGGTCTTTTGAAAACTATTTTTTTATTAAATCGATCAATAACTTGTTCTTTGTTGATCACATCCTTGGGTTTCATAGCAATTGTTCGGTGTCTGGTATTGTTGTAAGCGTCAACCAGTCCAGGTAAAATGTCCAACCACTTGTAGTTACCTTGCAAGCTGAATTTTTGCCACATTTTATTTTTTAATGTT
This sequence comes from Encarsia formosa, assembly GCA_038277355.1. Taxonomy (NCBI): domain Eukaryota; kingdom Metazoa; phylum Arthropoda; class Insecta; order Hymenoptera; family Aphelinidae; genus Encarsia; species Encarsia formosa. Next base: position 55,406,168 of record CM076185.1, on the reverse strand, counting down.
CGATTGAATCGCTCAACAATTGACGCCTTGAGGTTGCTGTACGTGTGGTAGTGATGAATCTTGTACTTATTCATCAGACCCACGAATAATTCGTTGAAAAACTCTTTTCCTTGATCGGTTTGTAGATTTTTAGGTACACGCCCTTTCTGGAGTATAGTCTTCATTGCAGCAGTCGTGTCTTCAGCAGTTTTCTGTTTTATCGGTAGGGCCCACGCGAATTTTGAAAATACATCTATTACGGTCAATATGTAATCATTCCCATTGTTAACATTAGAATAGGGTAGCATTTCTACAAGTTCCACTTGCCAAGTCTCGTCTACATCTCGCATTTCAAATTTTCTGCGAGGGTAATTTCGTCTGGCTTGTTTGTGGAGCTCTTCCACAACTACTTGTCGTTTGCGATCCATGATTATGATTCTTGAATACTGGCGAGCTGTGCTTTTATACTTAATATCTGTTGATCGGTTTCATCTCTATTGAGTTCCAACAATGCTAGTAAGTTGTCGACTTTGCTCCGTAATTTTGAAGTTATTTCAATAAACTGTCGTTCCTGATTACGTATCATTTGTTGCAAAGTTTCCAAATTAACGGCATCTTTTTGTTGACTAGGATCCGCTAAGTTACACAATCTTTTATTTTCAACATCAAACTGTCCATCCGAAGTAAGCTTGTACCCAATTCCTGCTGGTCCACGAGAACTGGCGTTCTTGGAACGAAGCGAATGCCCAAACACATTGATACTCATTTTGATAATGATATTTTTTTGCTGTTTCCTTAGAATATATAGCCTCCTTCCCGTAGCTCTTCAATTACGGCTAAAATTGCATTGTTGTGACCGTTATTACCAGCAGATCTCTCAGCTATAAGCAATCTCAATCTATCAACAAGTTCGTTTGGATCATCCCAATATCGATAGTCAGTACGGGTGTTTTTCTTAACTACCTTGAACTTGGGCAAGAAACCACCTTTAGAGCTAGATAATTTTTCCATTGGCAGGATAATGGTCTTAAATTTAGTGCTGTTTGATAACCAAATTTCACTAAATTTTTTATTATTTTTTCTATGAGCATTTGTTGAATCCAAAATTTGACCATAATATGTTAGCTCGTTTCTATTGATTTTAGTATAATTAGGATGCTTCGAAACGAGCAGATCCATTAACCCAGGAGTTTTGGGATATGTTTTACCATTTACTTCAATATGCTCATTTTTAAAATCAATAGTCGAGTCACCAATTTTAAATTGTTCATTTTCCCATCGAACACCATAAATTAGATTGTAACTTCAGTAAGATAACTATCAGTTACCGATGTATCAATAGTGTTAGCAACAGATTCTATATTATCCAAATTGTCAAGTGTTGCACTTTTAGCTTGAGGTTCACTACCTTGAATTTCGAGTTTTCTTTTAGCCTCGATTTTTACTTGTGGCTTTTTTTCAACCAAAGATACCAAATTATTCGTCGCTAGTTTTTGAAGAGGTTCGATGATTGGTTTGAACGTTTGATTAAAATCACTTTCAGCGGTAGATTTGTTGTACTTTATCAATTTATATTTACGTCTGATGTCTTCGCGAGCTTTTACAAGTTTGCTCAAAACTTCCTTTTCTCGTTCAATGTTGTCCATGTTGACGAAACAATGGTGAGCCCTTGAGTACTAAAAACTGGGGTTGTCAGATGTATTTATAGCAAAGCAATCGAAACCTCTGCGATATCGCCCATTATTTATGAATCTGTCCTTGTCGATAACGAGGAACTCATAGTTTCCTTTACTCCAACACGATGAGCACAGCTTTTTAAATTGATCATAGGTCATATCTGTAGTCTCATGATACGCGTATATATGTTTGATGTTGGTCTCATCTTGCCGAAATATTGTCAATAGGTTAACGTTGTCTCGAACTAAATGTTTTGGAACGCGAGCATAAGATTGACAGAGATAGAAAGAATCTACATTTTTGTTCCTCCCCATACAGAAGAATGCCCTCACATTGTCTTGCCGTTCAGTGGAAATATCGTCGAATATAATCAAAGAGTTTGGGAGTGCATTTTCCGGCGAGATAACTTCATCATGCTCCCCAAATGGAAAGTACTGAATCCCTTCCAAGGGTTCCAAGAGGTTCTTAAGAAATTGATACTTGGGTTGGTATAGAGACTTTGAATAGATGTAGATATTCTCGAATCTCAAACCATTAGGATGGGTTATTAGCGTAAACACTGTTTGTTTTACCACAGTTTGAGGGTCCGCAGAAAATTGCTCGTATAGTGCTGGGGAGTAAATTACCATGACGATTGGGTTTTTTCTCTTCAACAAAGTCAAAATTTTCTATTGGAAGCTTGCAAGATTGTTCGACAAAATCCATGTTTACCGACTGAGTTCAACAACTTGACTGCTCTTTTTATATAAATAAAAGACTTTTTATACCCCCTTTATCAGTCATACTCTGACCTTACGAGTGGTATGATTACATATAAAAATTGGCTTGGCAGAGGTTTGATCAACAAGTTAATCAACAAATTACCTTTTGAACTTCACATCCCAGGGTACCAATACTGTGGTACGAAGCTTACCAAACGTCTTGCCAGAGAAAATCCAGGAATCGACCCTTTAGACGCTGCTTGTAAACAGCACGATGTAGCTTACTCGCAAAATCGAGAAAACATTCAAGTAAGAAACGACACCAACAGAGAACTTGCCAACAAAGCTTGGGAGCAAGTTAAATCGAAAGACGCTAGTTTTGGTGAAAAAGCTGCAGCCTACGCAGTAACAAACATAATGAAGTCTAAAACCAAGTTTGGGATGGGTTTGAAAAAGAAGCAGCAAAAGAAGAAGAAAATAACTTGGAGTAAAGTGAAAAAAGCTGCTTCGATCAAAGGAATCAAAAATAAAAAGGCCCGAGATGTTATTCATCAGTAATTGAAAAAAGCTCAAGAAGTGGTGAAAAAGGAAGGTGGAAACAGTCAAGTTCAAGCCGCCAGAGTATTACCGATCCCTACAAAAATGGGAGGTTATCCACCTTTTCTCGTGCCACTGTTTGCGGGATTGAGTGCTACAGGTGCCTTGGCTGGAGGAGCTGCAGAAGTAGCAAAAGCAATAAACAGCGCCAAAGCTGCACAATGACAGCTTGAAGAATCTCAACGACACAATAAGACCATGGAATCTATTGCAATGGGTAAAGGACTCTATCTAAGCCCCTACAGAAAAGGTTTGGGGTTGTACTTGAAACCGGGAATGGGGCTAAAAAAAAAAAAAGTTCGAAGAGTTGCCGAAGAAAGCATTAACTAATCTGGACCTACGAACGTTTGCTAGAAAATATAAAATTCCAAATTTTAGAGGAGTATTCATGAGAAATGCTTTACCAGATCGACCACACCACACAGAAAATGCAATTGTAAAATTAGATTACGTGAAAGGACCTGGCACACATTGGGTAGCATATAAAAAACATAGAAAGGATGTAACATACTTTGACAGCTTTGGGGACTTGCAGCCACCAATAGAACTCATGGTTTATCTTGGCGTGGACAGTATCAAGTATAATTACGAGAAATATCAAGATTATGATGGTTACAATTGCGGTCATCTTTGCTTAAAGTTTCTATGTAACGATATATAAGAAGCCACATAAACTATAAGACTCCATTATACAATGAACCAGCATGGGTGATTCATTGACGCTAACATTGTCTGGGAGAACGTCTGTTTTAGAGACATATTTCTTTCCACCTATCGAGCTATCAACTTCCAAAAATTAAGTTCTTGGTTTAATCGAGCTCTTGACATTTAACGCGATTCCTAACATAGACGTTGGTCACAATAAGTTTTACGTCGATAACGAAGAAATTTCCTTTCCCACAGGCAGCTACGAGATTTAAGATATTGAAAAATACTTACCACAAGAATTAAAGCTAAAAGATATCACTATATCACTAAAGCCGAATAACAACACTCTTCGTAGCGAGATCAAGTGCAGTCGCGAGATTGATTTTCAACCACAAGACTCCAATGGTGAAATTTTAGGAATAAAAAAACGGACAATTCCTGCGAACGTACATCAAAGTTCAGATTTACACGTAGACATTCTCAAGGTGAACGCTTTAAGAGTAGAGTGCAACATTACATCTGGAGCCTACATAGATGGTCAAAAAGTGCACACTATTCACGAGTTTTTTCCTGCAGTGCCACCAGGTTATAAAATTATTGAAATACCTTCGCAACCGATTTACTTACCTGTCATAGTAAACACTATAAATCACTTGGAACTACGTATTGTTGATCAAGACGGTCGATTAGTTAATTTTCAACAGGAAGTGATTACAATCAGATTACATAGATGTACTTACATACTTCAAAAGGATATATAAGTAAACCAGTATGGCAACCAATTACCAGTGATCAACGAACAGTCAAACGGTCATCACGACGGCTAACAAACCAAAACGTTCAGTTTCTAAAAAGCCTAGGGCTAAAGGTTTTAAAAAAATAGTTTGCTTTTTCTTCTGCTGCTGCAATGGACGAGATTCTTAATATTCAGGCTCCAGTTGTTTTCGATGAGTCCATTTCTCATTGTGAGATACACGCTCATCAACCGTACAATATGAGCAACTACAACAACAGTGATGAAATCAGAATTTCCATTCAAAATCAAGACTTGTGTGTTCTACCGTCTCGAAGTTGTCTACATATTTTTGGTAAAATGGTTAAAGCCGATGGAGCTGCATTCAGTAATACTTGGCTAGTTAACAATGCTATTTGCCACCTCTTTGAAGAGATTCGATACGAGTTAAATGCAATTGAAATTGATAAATGTAAAAATGTGGGGTTAACCACTTTAATAAAAAAACTGGTTATCTATTACTCCAAGTCAAAAACATATTTTGAAAAACGCTGGATGGATCGATGTTGAAGATGAAGCTGAAGTTGATGCTGCAGGTCATTTCGATGTTTCAATTCCATTGAGCTTAATTTTTGGTTTTGCCGAGGATTATAAAAAGATTGTTGTCAACGCCAAACATTAACTCGTTCTCATTTGTTCTAGAAATAACGTCAACGCTTTTTATCAAACAAGTGCAGCTAATCCCCCTGTCTATGAAGAGTATACCATAAATTTATCAAAAACAGAATGGTTAATGCCTTACGTTACAGTTTCAGATCGACATAAAATTTCTCTCCTGAATCAGTTAAAAAAAAATATCATCATGAGCTTTCGAACTTGGGAGTTGTATGAGTATCCTGAACTCCCCTCTACCTCCAAGCATATTTGGACAGTCAAGACATCAAATCAACTAGAGAAGCCTCGTTTTGTCATACTGGGCTTTCAAACCAATCGCAAGAATAAAATCACTGCGAACTCAAGCCTATTTGATAATTGTAATCTAAGAAACGTTAAATTTTTTTTAAACTCACAGTTTTATCCTTATAGTGATTTAAATTTAGACTTTACCACAGAACAGTACGCTTTGGCTTACGATATGTTTTCATCATTTCAATGAGCTTACTACAACAAAGATCCCAAACCTATTTTGGACAAAGAACAGTTCAAATCCTACATACTTTTGATTTGTATCGATTGTTCTAAGCAAAACGAGTCACTCGAAAGTGCTCCTGTTGACGTTTGAATCGAGCTTGACGCAAGAGCAAATTTTCCCACGGGTACTGCTGCTTACTGTCTTATAATTCATGACCGTATGGTGGAGTACAACCCCATGAATGGTGATGTGAAAAAACTATAAAATCAAAGTGACAAACCAGATCTACTTCAGTCAGCATGGAGTACATCGTCGACATGCAAGGCTTTAGACAGCCTAGAAATGACTACATTCTCAAAGAACTTGCAATCATCCCCCTTAATGAGGACTCGGATCCCTTTGTTTTTCTTTTTAAACCACCTTTTTCTTTGAACATGCTTGATGTTGACTTGATCGAAGAAAGTAATAATATTAAATGGTATCATCAGGGCATTCCTTGGAAGTCTGGTGATATTCCCTACACTGAAGTTGGTAGAATAATTCGAGCGTGTCAAGGAGATTCCAAAAAAGTAATCGTGAAAGGACAAATAAGAAAAAAGTGGCTCCAAAGATTCAAATTCAATGTGCACGACATCAACGAAATGGGCTTCCCCGGAATTGGATACTCTTCACAAACAAAAACTGCTGACGGTATGCCCGCACCACAACGGAGCCTACGAAACTGAGTGTGCGGTGAGAAACGTCAAACTCCTGAAGAAATTCTACAAGCAAAATACACCATCACTCGAGAGATCAATCAAGATTTTCAATCAGACGCGCCATCTTTCGTTCATGAAACCCGAGGACATTCGAGAGCTACCAAAGGAATTCATCATCCAGAACGCAGCCTCCAGCATCGAGTTCGCGTTGGATAAACTACCAGAAAATTTAAAAAATGATAGTGATATTCTTTTGTACATTCGTTGCTATGTTTATAATTTATACTCAAGACCATATAAAAAAGATTGTACTGAATGCATGAAAAATAAATTAGTTTAAACTTACTCACATGTTTTCTTATTTCTCAACACTGCTCGGTGGCACATAATAATGCTACAAGTAAAACCCAGCGCACGGGGTTGATCAAGTATAATAAAAAAACCCAGCGCAAGAGGTCGGTAAGGTAGAGGGATAACTGAGGTTTGGGGTCTGTAAGGATAACCCAGCGCACGGGGTTGGTTATACCACGATAACCCAGCGCAATACCACCGTCGCACAGTGATGTAAAATTTTGCAACGGGCAAAAAAGTAATTACATATAAACTACATGTCCTAGCAACATGCGGTTTGCTGGAAATTAAAGAAGAGCAATTGTACTGTATAGGAAAATTATAAAACTGTATAATATTTTCTTCTTTTATAGAAAAAAACAGGTTTAAAAAAAAAGGTTATGTTTGTCATTAATGATTCCGATTGAAAAATGTTTTTAGACATATTGTAGTCGTTTTTTTCGATTTTATTAAACAAAATTTATCATAATTTGATATAAAATAAGTGTACCTAATATAGTCATGAACCTAATATGGTCATCTCTGATATTTTGAACATAAACAGGTGGTTTTCACTTTGCAAAGTGAGAAGAGGTAAAAAATACTAAACTAGTAAGTTTATAGTTATTTTTACAATTTAAAAATAAGTATCGTACCTACTTACTGGTAAAGAGTGACTTACAGCACGAGCACCTCTTTTCTTTTTTTCTTTTTTTCTGAAACTGATTAACTCAATGTTTTACTAATAAAATTTGATGCAGCTGATCAATAAAAGAATTTTTATCATTTCAAATAAGTTTTTCATAAGTATTATTGAAAAAATTTAAAATAACCCTTACAAATATTCAAAATCATCCCGTTATTACAATGACGATGCATCAACCAATTTTTTTTTTTTTTTTTACCAAACCATACTTTTTTTATAGGATGAATGAGTTGGCTAAACTAGATATATTCATGATTTAATCTTATATCGATAGTAAAACTAAAATAAGTATTTTTAATCAACGCTATATTCAAGTGTAATATGATTTTTTATGATAAACTTTCAAGGAAATTATTTAGAGCAAATAATAGAATCTACAATTATTATATAGGTGCATTGTAAATAACATCAAACTAAACAAATAATGAAAGTGTTGTGTTTTTCAAAATATTAATAAAATAATTTTTTTTTTAAACTTTTTTATTTTATTTTGCTCATTATATTAAATATGTAAAAGAAGTTATTATTACATTTTTAAATTGTAAAAATAATTATTAACTTACTAGTTTAGTATTTTTTACCTCTTCTCACTTTGCAAAGTGAAAACCACACGTTTATGTTCAAAATATCAGAGATGACCATATTAGGTTCATGACAATATTAGGTACACTTATTTTATATCAAATTATGATAAATTTCTTTTAATAAAATCGAATAAAACGACTACAATATGTCTAAAAACATTTTTCAATCGGAATCATTAATAACAAACAAAACCTTTTTTTTAAACCTGTTTTTTTCTATAAAAGAAGAAAATATTATACAGTTTTATAATTTTCCTATACAGTACAATTGCTCTTCTTTAATTTCCAGCAAACCGCATGTTGCTAGGATATGTTGTTTATATGTAACTACTTTTTTGCCCGTTGCAAAATTTTACATCACTGTGCGTCGGTAAGGTAGGAATCTTAGCACGGACTCGAACCACTCGGTCGGTAAGGTAGATTCCTACCTGCGCCAGAACGTACATGTCTCTACTACTAATTTATAACGAATAATATTTATAAAATTGAAAATGATATTAATTTGAAAATTTTCAAGGTATTATTAATCGGTTTATAACTTTTCTGTGGGACCCACTAAATTTTCTGATTTAAGTTTCTACTAACATATAAAGGAAAGTATTAGTTTCTATAAGGTATATTCTAATGAGTTTAATAAAGAATGAAATAAAACTTTTATTTTGAGCGACTTCTGGAAACAAGAAAATTGCTTTTTTCTTTGGTAGTAATATAAAAAGTTATAATTTAAAAAATAACTTATACTAAATAAGCTTAAAAAACTTTCAAGTATTACAATTATAAACAACAATTTTTAACCACATTTAAATGCACACATATATAAATATGTGATTAAAAACCTGAAACAATATTCCGTTACTTATGTGCAAAAAAATCATTACAGGTACGTGAACAATTTTTGAGAAGTAAGATATAATTTGAGCTAAACACAGCAGGGTACTAGAGTGGGGGAAGACTTCGAGCGCAAAAAAAGGAAAGCAGAGAGTTTGGGAGATGACAGATTGAGGCAGTGCACTGAATTTTACAATTTAAAATTTGAGTTTATGAGTAGCCGAAACTTTTTCCGAGGTAAACCCTGTATGAAACTACATTTTATTACAAATTCCAAACTAATCGATTAAAAAAAAAAATGGAATTATTAAAAATTTGAATGTGGCTGCAAAACTTCCTTATATATTTAACATTTTGGACAAAAAAATACTTTTGCATCATTGTAATTTGAACACCCGCAGTGAGCAAATGTAAGACAGCAGTCGTACTGAACCCACGCCTCTTCATCTCGAGGTGATTCGCATATAACACACACAGCCATATCAATCTTTTTTTTTTTTATTATTAATTCCTTGAAGGCGTTGTAACCATCCGGCGAAAAATATTTTTGTATTATCGATACGTCCACCAATGGTTTACCATTTTCATTTTTGGTGTTGTCAATGAAAATGTCTCCTAGATCTGTTGTCTTTAGACTAGTGATAAAATCTAACTCCAAGGTTGTAGATTCATTATAAACATTTGTTAACATATTGTCCGGAAGAAAAAATTTTAGTAGCTTAAACCGTTTCTGATCGATCCTGCTTGTTTTGTACATTGTTTTTGGCCGTCTCAGCCCTATTGCATTTGTTTTCTCTGCTTTAGGAGCTCCTTTATTCCGTTTTTTAGCGACGACTACAATCAAGTCTTCTGAAAAAAATGAGTAAAATGAATATAATAAACGATCATTATACCGAGAATTAAGATGATATAAAATACGTACTTAATTCTCTTAACGACATTTGTTTAACTCCTTCCGATGCTTGTTCGATAACTTTGATATGTTTTTTTTCTAAATTATTATTGTCAGTATTATCTGTTCAAAAAAATTGAAAATTAATAATTTTTTTTCACAAGAGTATTTTAAGGCGAAATCAAAGCTGATTAATGGTAGAAATATCAAATATGCTAAAAAAAGAAATTATTACTAATATTAATAAAAAGGCTATTTAGCGTTATAATAAATATTCTTAAGTATCTTTAGAGCACAAAAAGAAATGATTTACACGAAATATGACTCCAAAAAACATGAAAATCGATCAAAACGAAATCTGTAGGTTAGCAGCCGATCAACACACGGACTATATATATATGATATACATGGTGTCGTCGTCTGCTGCAGACTGCTGTGTGTTTGATTTTGAATTAACCTAATACCTATATGGAATTTACACGGAGAGGAGTAATTAACTTATTTATTTATTAGTTGGAGTACCGCTGTTCTGATAATGAGTACCACAAAACATTTTTCAAGAAAAACAAAATTTGGTTTTGAATTTGTAACACTTTTAAACTTAGGAATTTGAAGATAATAGTAGATATAAAAATAAACAATCAGTTTTCAATGAGAACCTTCAAAGCTTATTTATATTTAAATTCTTAATCTCCATCGTGTGATTTTTATAAATTTATTAATGCAACTTTCAAGGGGCTACCCACTTAGTCCTGTTCTAAAAGTCCTGAATAGTCCTGAATAATCTTGGCCAGCCTATTTTGAACATGACAGGACCACGAGATCTTGATGTAGTATTTTTATTTGGTAGTCCTGCCATAGCCCTGTCATAGTCCTGTTCAAACAGGACCAAGTGCGTAACCACTATGGTATCTGACCTGGTAAGCATTTTGATTTTTTTTTTTCATTAACAAAGTAATGATTACCGTTTTGCGAGGACAAATAATTCCGATTGCCGGAACGATTTTGGGTTTGTCGCGTACGATCATCATCGTGATCACGGTTGTGGTATCCGATGCCCTGTTTGTAACGATTGCTGCGATCGTGGCTACGGTGCCGATGCGGTGATCCATGATCACGGTGATCACGATCTGGGCTCCAGCCTCGTCTGCTTTGCGAAGTTCGATGTTCAGTATCACGCGAACCGTGATCCCGATCTGGGCTGCGATATCAGTTCCCCTGCTGGGAACAACCTCCACGATCGAGGGTTCGGTCTCAATTTTTGCGCGAACCCTGATTTCTATCGGAACTGCGGTGTTCATGCTTTGATCGGTGACCACGGTGATCACTCTCGGGGCTCCGATCTCGTTTCCTGTGCGTGGACATATGATCACGATCTGAGCTCCGGGCTCTGTTGCTATGAATCGATCGATGGTCTCGATCTCGACTGTACTCTCGATGTTGCTGCGTTACTCGGTGACCACGGTGATCACGATCGGGGGAGCGGCCCCGACCCGGATGCTCCAAACTCAGAACCTCTTCACAATTCTGATTTCTGTTTGGACAAGGAATTGTTTTGTCGATGGATGCTTGGACTTCTGATTTAAGACTAGAGCTATTGCCACCAGCATTAGGGCTGGATTGCTGTTTCAAAGATTCATGGTCCAATACTTCATTTGAAATATTCTAAAATTTAAAATAGTACTTATATTATACAATTCATTAACTCAATTGTAAAAAAAAAAAAAAAAAAAGAACGAGACGAAAATCATACCTGTGTTAGAGATATCAATTCTTTCTGGAGATCTAGAACCTTATGTTGTTCCTCCTCTGCCAGGGCCTCGAAATCAACAACTTGTTTTTCCAGAGTTTCGAGTTCTGTTAGTTTTATTTCAAGTACATCTTTTTCTGTATTTGCTTCTTTTAGTTTTAAAATTTTATTTTTGCATAGATTTTCTTGAAGTTCCAGTTTCACTCGATCCAACTCAGCTTTCTCAGCCTGTAGTTTAAGAGGCGTGAGTTCATCTTCTAACGCTTTAATTTCTTCTTGCAAGTCAGTGTTTTTAGTCATGATGTATAACTGAAAAATTGATTATTACAATTGGTTATACAGTAAGTGCAATGTCAGTTTTAATTAAAGGTTTTGTTTTTTTTTTTTTTTAACAAATGTAAAAAAGCTGTGATTAAATTTTCATATAATTAATAAAATTCTACTAAAAAATATGCAGTAATAATACTAAATAACTATGTTTATGATAATCTGACTGATATCTAATCCATTCAATTTTTTCAATTTTATTGTATAATAGATCAAATTCTTGAATTACTGTATCATATCTTTATAAAATTTTTTTTTTTTTTTTTTTACATGAAACTTCTAAACCAATTAACTTTTATCTTTGCCAAAACTACAAAATCAAAGAAACTTTTTCTGTGCACATGTAATCAAATTTTTTACATTTATGTTTATGTGGCACATCTCTAAAAAAGTTCATTTATGTAAAAGACAATAAGCATCTTAGACTCAAACAAATTAAATTTAGAAGTTAAAACTCTCACTTTATATTCATAAGTAAATGTTAAAAAATATTGGTTTTTTTCTACAATCATTATCAATAATTAAAATTATCAAGAGTAAGTTTTTTCTATTCTTGTTAGTAAGAAATAGTAATTGATTTTTATATCAATATGTTAGTTTTAGGCAGATCAAAACAAGAAATAAATTGTACGGTACATGAGATTTGGCTTTCCCTTGACTATTCATGTTTTTTATTACCTCCTACTGATCCATCTAAACCTAAAATATCTGTTAAACGATACAAAAAGTGACTTCGACAACAATCGTATTAAATGATTTGTTTGTCAAAATATTAATAGAGAACCGTAAGATTCAGTTCTAATCTACACTTTTATCTCTGCAGTCTGTAAGATTAGCTGCTTTTTTAAAATTTAATAAATATTTAATGTTCTTTTCCAATGATTTCAATAAATTTAATGAAGTTATGAATCATTAAAATATTACTTATAAAAGTTAATAGAAATTTTTAAATTAAAAAAAAAAGTCAAAACATTTTTAGTATGCTATAAAATGGTTTTTCATTAAATATTTGTTTGATTATTTTAATATGAACTGTACAAAATTGCCTGTTTTATAGTACATAGTTAGTTTTTTGTAATTTGTATCCATATTGAATTTTTGTAAAAACTATTCAGATTTGATAGTTCTGAGACTTAATAAAATATAACTGCCTGAAAATTATAAAGAAAAATTCAACAGTTTGTGATTTATTCCAGACCATATTTAGGTTTCAACTTTTAATAAAAATAATTCTCCTGATTTTACATTATACTATTTATATACTCTGATCGATGCAACATAATTTTCATTCTAATTGATCTTTTGACAGAGGATTCTGTCTATTAAAAAATAAGTGAATAATTTTAGTTAACAGTTACGCAAGGATATATGAGTGGTGTTTTAGGTTAGAAAATTTTAATGCCTTGGAAAAAAAATACTATTAAAGTTTAAACTCAAAAAAGCTTATCATGACTTGATGTAGATAACAATAATACATATAAAGTGCAGGGTAAGTAAATTTTACCGTTCGGGGCGACACATAACTGAAGTGTCTTCTGCAATTGTCAAGCTTGTGTGAAGAATTATCTGTTAAAGCTTTTGTTTTAAGGAATTTTTTCTCAAATTAAATTGCAACTTAAATATTATATTGGTGAAATCTTTTTATAAATACTTTTATATTGTTTTTTTTAAACAATGCATATGAAATCAATACATCTGTTAATGTTATCATGGTATGACAAAATTTGAGACTATTTTTTTCCTTCCGCTTATTTCTTGAATAATTTATAATTCATTATCTAAAAGATAGATTTCTTAGTTCAACTTTATTCATTTAGATATTTAAATATCATTATTTTAGTATCATAACACCAATGTGTGTTCCTTAAACAGCCACAAAGAATTAATTATATACCAGGATCTATCTGAACATTTAGATTAAGCTAATAATAAATAAAACTTGATTAAACTTTTGTTCATAAAAATAAATTTTTTACAAAAATTCCTCAAGGACTTCTAATATTTTTCAAGAGATATAATTTACTAACTTGAATATACATCAATATTATACAAATGAAGAAAAAATTTATGTGTCAAAAATCAAGTGTTATTGAACAAAATTAGAAAAATAATTGAGTTATAAAAAGTTATTTTTAAGTTAAAACTATGTGTTAGTTATTATAATGCATAAATCTTGAGAACCATAAACTATCATTTTATGGACATCATTTAAATATCTTAATAAAAAATGCAATTTTTTCTAGCAAATTAAAATGTAAGTAACTCCATTGTTTGTACGCTAGTATGAGCAAACTTACATGCGAGCAGATTTCAAATTCTTTGATCTTGTTCGGCCTGCATAAGCCGGCTTGTTATCAGACTTTGAATTGGATGGCATTTCGCTAATAAAAGACAGTTAAACAAAAGCTTTAACAGATAATTCTTCACACAAGCTTGACAATTGCAGAAGACACTTCAGTTATGTGTCGCCCCGAACGGTAAAATTTACTGCCAAAACTAAGGGAACTCTTAAGTGTTATGACCGAAAAGTAGGTGAATAGTAATTTACGCGTTGCATGATGTATTTTACCTAGTTGAGGTGGGAACTTTTGAATTGGGAAGAGTGCATCGATATCTTTGCGTTTTGATTGATTTAGTTGACTCAGGGGCATGGAGTTTTTCCACGAGTTTATGGGATGATTCATCTGGGTATTAATTTCTATTAAATAAATGTGATACTGTGACTAAGTAAGAATGCGTAAATAAGGACCGAGTTGGCTAATGAAACTTATACGATTTCTTGGTATCGCGAGCAGAGGTTACTCGATCTCGGGAGAATTTCACTGAGGGTTGATAGCAGGGGTGACGTGAGTAGTTGCACGAGGTTGTGCAATTATTACTCAGTGCAGGTGGTCATGACCAAGGATGACCCATGGTGGGGGCCTATGGCACCGGAAAGGTCAGAGGGTATAAGTACGGGAGCTTCTCGGGGCTCGAGAGCTTTTGGTTCGGAAGAATTCGTTCGGGAGGATTCATTTTTCGAGAGCATCCCGATTACGATTTAACTTAGTTTGTCATGCGTTCATATTAACTTGCTAGCCAACTTGAGTCTGACGATTGTAATAAGTTAAGTTAGTCAGGAAGTACAGGCTAATAAATTATCACCTTATAAAGCCTAATTGAGCTCTTATTAATTAACCGCCCTGAACACGACTTACCTATATCTCCGATTCCTAAATATTAATTGCAAGTTTATTAACTTAAATTATAAACATTCATCAATTAATTGTCACGCTACCTTATTATCGATCGCTACCAAAACATTGATCGTTTCATATTATCGGCTCGGGCATTCAAACTCAGCCGCTTCAAGCGCGCTGCAGCACAGTGGGCGTGCGGCCGCGTCTACAACTTCACAAGACCAGGTAAATTACCAGAATTACTAGACCCCCGATTTACGGCCATAACAGTGGTGGCAGCGGTATTCGTGTGGCGGTTTAATTTTTTCGACAAAATTGAAAAAAAAAAAAAAAAAAAAAGAGATATTTTGTTTTGCTTCTTCACAAAATAAAAAAAAAAAATCTGTTTTATAATCGGTAACTGGCAAGTGAACGCGAGTGAACTTTACTCTATCATTTTTTGGACCCTTTTTTTAAATTAAAATAAAAGGAGGGAAGTACGGATTCTAGAATCTAATACATAAAAGAACTTTCTTATTGTGCGAGTTTGCGTTTAGCACTTTCGTGCCATCGTTGGCATCACGGCAATCGTGCACCGCTGGATCGCACATCTGTGCGCATAAAAGGACAATCTTGGTCAGCAAGGACGAGATCGTTAGCAGCCTCACGAAGCAGTGGGAGAAATAGGAGGACTTTCGTCAACGCAGACAACAAGCGACCCACTCGAGGAGCTTCCAGAAAGCAGAAAATAGCGTTAAGTAATAGAAATAAGTATTATATACTAATGGGATAAAGTAAAAATTTTTTTTCTCTCTATTCGAATAATTAAATAAGTTCAAAATCTAATTTTCATTACCAAATAAAAAAAATCTAATTTTTTTTAAGAATAATTAATAAATCAAAAGTTAAAACATTAATTAAAAATTTTTTTTTTTACTTTGAAAAATAAGTAAGTTAAAAATTTAATTTTTATTATTAAATAATAAATATAGATTTCTTTCACGTTTAGATAAGAATTATCAAGTTAAAAATTAAAGTATTAATTTGAAAAATTTTGTTTTCACTTGAAAAATAATTAAATAAGCTAAAAGATAGTTATTTAAAAATTTGTTGAATTAAGTTTGATAGTTTCAAAAATAAAGATTATTTTTTTTTAATAATAACTTTATTGATAATACGAAATAAACATTTAATTTTTTTTTAATTCAATTATCAAACTTTTGACTAGTTGAATCTTATTTTATCCTATTGTATGTAATTAAGAAATAAGTTTTAAGTTAGGAAATAGGATAAGACAGAGATATATTGCGTGCGTAAGCAGGTCCATGTCAAAAAACGAAATATTGTTGAAAATAGTAGGAAGTTTTATTGATACAGTAAAAATATTAGCAAGCGAGTTTAGAATTTGGAAAGCAAACGTAAATCATTCTGAAAACAAAAAAATTTTGTTTAAAAGTAAATCACTGCATTTAGTCAGAGTTTTGGGTAATTTCGATAAATCTTTAAAAAAAGATAGGATATTGTTTAAAGTTAAAAATCAATTATCAATTACATTTTCTGAGAGTGAGAAATTAAAACTTTTTTTGGCGAGGGAGTTGAGTACATTAGCTTACTCCTTGTTGAAGTTGAAAGATTGTTCATTAGAGAGCAAAGAGGTTAGTGAAGTTTGTAGCATCTATTTTGATTTAGTGAGTAAAGTTATATCTGAATTTATTACAGAGTTTCCTAAATTGAAAAAATATTTTAGCAAGAAATTACACACGATTTTTTTTTAAATAAGTCTGGTTAGTTTTATTTAACTGCCTTGCGTATTTTTTAGTGGATATATTTTATTGTATTTAAGTCCTGAATAGAGATCTTTGCAACAGGGGATTTTTTTTTATCAACTTAATTTTCTACGTGAAATTTATTCTTCATTTTTCTTTTCTGTTTGAAAGTTAATAATTTTTCAATCAAAACGCCGTGAACACGCTCAAATACGAGAGCGCATAGTGTGATGTCACGAAAATTTTTTGCCTTTTTTTTTTATTACTATTTCAAATTAATTCATTTATTTACTAATTTAAATTTAACAATAATTCGTCAGCAAAAGATTCAGAGTTAAACACAAAGAAAAAAACCGTTTTTAAATGGAATAAAATTTTGCCCAGACCACCCCGCGAAAAACCGCGAGCAACACTCGCGGTCCGAATCAAAGGCCGCCCAACCCCATACGGCGGTACGCGAGCAGGTAGGACGTCATGCCTCGCTCCAAAACTTTGATGAGTAGCCAGTCTATGCAGGCTACTCTCTTCCCTATTCAAACGTAATTGAATTACGTAAACATCCCCCCACCCCCCCCCCCCCGTGATTCGCAAGACGAATCAATTTAAAAATAACCAATTCGATGATCGGCCAATCATCGAACTTTAAACCCAAACTCAACATTCAAATCCGCCGTGGCTCTCAACTCGCTGAGTCACGACGAGCGGAACTAAAATCGCGGGACTGGACACAAATCCAAAATAATAAATAAGTAAGAAAATTTACGGGATGACCAGGACTCGGGTCATCACCGAGTTTCTATTTTTCTGTTCAAGGCCAGAAATATTCTACACCCCACCCTCATAAACTATTTCCAAAAATTTACAAGGCTAAGAAGTCTAGATCCCTAAAATCCACAATGTTTCCGTCAAATTCTATCCGTAAATAAACCCAAAATGCTCTGCTCCTTTGAAAACTCGTCTCAAGAAAGTACGCTAAGTCACGTACATCGATTAGGACAATGGCAGACTGTAAATCCTCTCTTCTAAAACCGATTACCTGAAAAAGGTAATTAGGGACAGCTGCCGAGACTCGCCCCGAAAAGAGTCTTAGAAAATTTTCGAAAAATAATATTTTTAAGAAAAATTAAAAATTTGAATAATTGTTTAAACATTCAAATTTTCATGCGTAATTAGTTACTAAAATTATATTTTTCACTATGGAAATGAAATAAAAATGAAAGAAACTTGAAAAACTCAAATGTAAGGAAAATAATAAATCTGCAATAATCTTTTTAAAAAAAATAATTAATTAATAATTCTAGAATTTTGACAAATACAAAAAAATAAAAATTTATCAATAAAATTTTAAACTCCGAATAAAATAATCACTTAAACCAATGTAATGCGATTATTTAATTGTTAACGCGTAAAAATTATAAACATTAACCCTATTACCGACGAAAAATAAAAATAATTTATTCATCAACCGATTATCTTAACAGAATGTAAAATATTTATGTAAGTATATTCATACTTCAACTTTGTATTGCCCAACGAATTTCAAATTAGTTATGATGACTTTGTATTGATGATTCGGGCATTGGTTTTTAAATAATTAAAAATCTCGTGAACATAGTTCACCTAGAGTAATCCCTTAATTTAAAATAAATGAAAAAATTGAGAAGAAAAAAATTGTCCCAGGTGAGATTCGAGAATGTAAAATAAATTAACTAAATGTGTAATTCGGGACGAAAATAAAAATTATTAGCCATGGCTAAGTTCGATCGCATCCCGCGCGGGGGCAGCAGTTCCCGGAGAGAGTTCTGGGCATAAAATTTAAATATTTAAACTTCCGAAAGAACAAAAAGGGTATTGACAATTAAAAAAATTATAATTGTGTGCAACCATTCCCTTTTTGGGCCCTAAAATTTTAAAATAAATTGTTCGAATTAATTGTTTAAAATTAATATTATTCAGTCACCTTTTATTTAAACTCAGAAAGAGAAAAATAGCGAGAGTAATACTTTAATAATAATTATTACTTTTAAAGACAAAAAGAAAAAAAATCTTAAAATCGAGCTAAAAATGAATGAAAAAAAAAGAAAATAAAGACGGAAATATTAAAAAAAAAACATAATGATTATTTAAGAAATTAAAATAGACCACTAAAGTGACTGAATAAATTAATCAATAGGTTAAGGAATGTTTACTCACTTATATTAACTAATACACTAATGTAAAATGTTAAAAAAAAAGAAGAAAAAGAAAGATAAATAGTTTTAAACAAATGATTTTGAATCAAATCAGCAAATAAACCAAACTAGTAAGACTGAACTAAAAAGTATGAAGTTAAACAAATAATAAAAAATACATAACAAACCCAAAAACCAACCAAATTAAAGAATCGAAAATTAAACTGTTTCTTTCTTCTAATTGTTATTAAAACGCAGAGTATTGTCGATTAAACATCGACAACGCTTTTTTTTACTCTCTGTATTAATTAATTTGTGGAAAAGCAAGTTTTTTTATTCGAGGACGATTGGTGTAAGGTTTGGAAGTTGACTAAAGTAAGTAAACTTTTTTGATTACTCACTCATTCGTTTCCTTTTTTTTCTTTCTTTTTTTAACACAAGAGGATGAAAGATTTAAAATTAAACATAAATTTTTTATAGACTAAGTTTAGATAGCCATGGTTTGGAAAAACCTTTTTTTTCAGCTAGAAAATAAGAGGTAATCAATAAATAATGAAATTTTTTTAACAAAAGCTAATCTTCTCAAATTTAAATTGATTTAATTATTCATTGAATTTTCCTTAATTAGTTATTCATTGTTTACCAACTAGTTTTAACATTATTTATATGAAAATAGTTTTAAGTATACCGTTCGAGGTATCTAATTAATTGTAAAATTATTTCCCGAAATTTTATCAATGTTAAATCCCGAGCGCATTAATAATATTTTAGTTATTTAAGAAAAAAAAATAAAAATAAGTTTAGGCTTGCATGCCTTAAGGGAGGGGGAACAGTTTCCCTCCTTGTAGGATTTTCCGGTCCGGGCCTTAGGTATAAATTGGCGAACTTGACCCTGCCACCGCAGTTACTCCGCCGTCGCATACCTAGAGGCATCGTCCCTTCTTCTGCTTCGGTTCATCATCAGACCCAGCCACGCTGCATCCAGAGTCCAGTAGCAGCTTCCAGAGTCCAGAATCCAGAATCCAGAGTCCAGTAGCAGCTTCCAGAGTCCAGAATCCAGAATCCAGAATCCAGAACCAACAACCAGAACTCAGCCGCAGCGTAGAACTCGGTCGAGCAACGGTCATCCAGAAGGAGTAACAGGCGGGTCAAGTTTTGCCAAGTCCAAGAGGCTGGTCGGAAAATCCAAATAAAAAGTTTAAAAATAAAAGTGAGTAAAACTAAAATTAAAGTTTTTTCCTCTTTTTCTTTCTTTTTCACCCCGCTTAACTTTGGAACTGGGCTGTCTCTGACAGTTCGGTTTTGTTTGGTCTGTCTCGCGCAGTTCGAACCCAAAATTAAGAGGTCCTGCTGATAGAGCTCGATAAAAAAATTCGAGCTCAATCAGAACAAGCGTGCTCGTGTTTTTAGAGGGTGAGGCCCCGAATACCTTTCCCGGTGCACCGTGCTGGCTCAGCCCGTGCGTGCACCATTCCTTCCGGAACCCCACCCAGGTAGGGGGTCTGAGTTAAAATTAAATTCGCGTTTATTAATTTTTTTTTGTAAATTCACAACCTTCTTCCCAAGCTTCGGCTTAAAAAAGGAGTTTTTAAAAAACCTAGACAAAAATAATCTTTTTTTTTTATTTTTTTTTTATCGAACCAATTAAATAATTCGGACGTCACAATAGCGCGCGCTCGAATTCTACGAATGACTCATTCAGGGAACCGCTTCCCCCATTCATAGATAGGGCAACGCCAGATTTTAACACCGGGACGCATAGGGAATATGACGGTACAAACATCGGTCTTGAAGATTTTATTTACGAGTGCAGGTCATGTTTTGAAATGATAAATCCGTTAGAGAAAGATATAATATTAAAAGTAGTGCTATCAAAAATTAAAGGAACGGCGAGACGGGTAACAGGGGGAAAAAAATATATGAATTTGGAAGAAATTATTTCAGATCTAACGAGGGTTTATGACGAGAAGTGTGATTACTTTTCAGTAAGTTTAGAGATAGGAACTTTATATCAGGGCGAAAACGAAATTACAGTAGATTGGGGGCTTAGAGTTAAAGGGTACATTAATAAACTCACGATGGGTGCAAAAAAATCGCTGGGGGAGAATCATACTATGACAAACGCCATAAATAGGCAAGCGATTGAGTGCTTTATCCGTGGCTTAAAACCGGAAATAAATGGCAAATTAATAACAGAAAAAATAAGTAACTTCGAAGACGCAATTGATAAAGCACAATTTATTGAAAGATGCATTTCGGAAAATAAATCGGTTTTCAGACAGCAGGAAGAAAAGCCAGCGCTGAGAGAATTATTTAAAATCGAGGAAGATGCGGGAAATAGAAAACGAAAAAGTATAAAATGTTATAATTGCGGACTTGAGGGACACATAGCTCGGAAATGCGATAAGCCGCGTAATCAAACAATAAAGAAAGAAGAAGTAAAAATTGAAGTTAAAAGCGATAAAGATTCAAATTCGGGTGAAGCTAAGGAAGGCGAGAGTAGGAGTAAATGCGAGTTTCATCAAAAAAATAATCACGTTATAGCTGATTGTAGAATTTTTAGATTAAAATGTAATAAGTGCAATGTGCGCGGGCATACAGAACGTTATTGCATGAGAGATGCAATTAAGACGGATTATTTAGCTAAAGTCGCAAAAAATAGTCAGGAACAAAAAAACGAGTAGAGCACCTCGTTTCCGGATGTGATGAGGGGAGTAAAGTAAATAATCGTCCAAAAACGGAAAGACGCGTCGTTTTATTAATGAATCGGGCATGCGATTGTCCAACAATAATTATTCCGTGTAACGAAAAAATAGTTGGAAACGAATTAGATGCACTTCTAGATACTGGGTCGGAGTTAAATTTAATCAAAGAGGATAAAATAAAAAGTAATGTTTGTATAAATAAACAATATATTGTTAGACTGACGGGAATAAATGAAAATACAGTAAAAACGAAAGGTTGCTTGTCGATTAAAATTAATAATATAAAATGCACTTTTCACGTGGTAGACAAAAATTTTCCACTCCGCCAAAGTGCAATAATTGGCGCGTGTTTTTTACAAGCTCACGGGAGTAAACTCGATTTTATGAAAAGAAACGTTGAAATTGGCATAAATAAATATGACTTTAATAACGTACCAGCGGCACGGGAAGTATTTCTTGCAGCAAAAACAAAGACATGGGTCACACTAAATAATTTGAACGATAATTTCGAAAAAGGCTTCGTGGAGAAAATACAAGGGGGGCCTGGGGTCGAGTTAGGAGGATCGGTTACGGCAGTAAAAAACAAACAGTGTACAGTTTACGCGATTAACGACAGTGATAAAAATATCAAATTAGTAATACCTCCGGTCAAGGTAATAGAAGACGTAGCGATGGATGATGAATCCAGAGAGAGATTGCGCAAACTTTTGGAATTAATCGATTTAGAAAAATTTATCAGGCCAGAACATAAAAACGCAATTATTAAATTGATAGCAAAATTTTCTTTTCAATTTTATTTAATGGGTGATAAATTAGGATGCATTACAGGTATAGAACATGAAATAATAACAACGACCGAGGAACCAATTTACGTGAAACAATTTCAACAACCGTATGCACTCAGGGAAAAAATTAGGGAAAAAATTAAGATAATGCTTGATAATGGTATAATCCGCGAAAGCGATAGTGCATATAACGCTCCGATTTTTTGCGTACCGAAGAAACCTAAAGAGAACGGTGAGCGCGATATACGTCTTGTTTTAGATTACAGAAAGTTGAATGCAGTGACGGTTTTGCAGATTCAACCGACACCCAGTATTAATGCTATTTTAGACAGTTTACACGGTAGTAAGGTATATAGCGTTTTCGATTTGGCACAGGGGTCTTATCAAATTTAGCTAGCGGATAAAACAGCGGGAAAAACAGCTTTTAGTACAGACGACAATCATTATGAATTATGTAGGCTTGGAATGGGGTTAAAAAACTCACCGGGTTGTTTCATGAAAGCACTAAGGAAATTACTGAAGGGACTTAAGGGTGTACTTAGTTACATGGATGACGCGTATCTCTACAACCAGAAAAATCGAAATTTTTGAAGGAAGAAGTTAAATTTTTAGGTCATAAGATATCTAAAAAAGGAATTGAAGTTGACGATGATAAATTTTCAGCATTAAAACTGTTCTCCGTCCCGAAAACGGTTAAATCTTGAAAGGAATTTTTAGGTGTCTGCTCGTACTACAGACGATTCATTTTTCAATTCGCAAAAATTGCAAAACCTATAACAAGCTTATTACGAAAAGAAGTAGAATTTATTTGGGGCCCGCAACAGCAAGAAGCGTTCGAAACGCTTAAAAATAAACTTATTAATAGCCCAGTTTTGTGTTTTCCGGATCTAAATAGACGTTTTATTTTAATGACTGACGCGAGTGCGTACGTGATATCGGAAGTACTCGCGCAAATACAAGACGACGGTTTTGAACACCCCGTAGCTCACGCGTCGCGAGTACTCAGTAAAGTCGAATGCCGCTATAGTACGTGCGAGCGGGAAATGCTTGCAATTTTATACGCAGTTTTATACTTCAAAACTTACCTTTATCATGCAGAATTTGACATTCATAAGGACCATAAACCTATAATTTATATGAGTAAATTTAAAGACCCTACGTCAAAATTATTACGCTGGAAGTTAAAACTATCGGTCTTCAATTTTAGACTTTTTTATCGTAAGGGGAAAGATAACGTGAACGCAGACGGGCTTAGCAGAAATCCGGTTGACCCTAGTGATTTAATTGAAATAAAAATGAAAGAAGATCAAGAAACAGATAGTATAAACAATGATAGTATACAGGATGATAATTTAGTAAAAAAAGTAGAAATTGAAATTAATAAATGTGAAATAAGAAATGAAGATTTTGAGGGCGAATTAAAAGATGAGAAGGGTATCGAGATTAATAATAATATTGATGAGGAAGACTTAGATTCAACCGAGTGTAAATTAGAAATGGAAAATTTTACGGACGATTATGAAGTTTTTTTGTGTTTTTTTGAAAAAGTTTCAAGTTATTCTCTGAAGGAAGAAAATCAGGAGTTGAACTTTCATACGTACTCGGACGATCTTGTGTGCATACGAAGCGTCAAGGACGGGGAAGGAACCGAGTGGCTAGAGAGAAAAGTGCTAGGGAAAGAGGGAGGGCCGCGTAACGCGCCACTGAACGTTTTTTTTTCGAGGAATGAAATGCGATCGCTCGAACCGCCCGAGGTGAATTCATTAGTCCAAGGCGCAGATTGCCAACGTTATGCAGTTTGTAGTGATGGTGCAAAAGACATCGCTGCAGACAATAAAGGAGGAGATTTGACCAATGTTAACGAAAAAAAGCTTAGGCCTAAGCAAACAATTGGCGATGGCAATAAAGTCCGGAGCCGGAGCTCGGGGGAGGGGTCTGATCAACTTACTCCTTCGGACTCAAATTTATTATTTAGTAAAAGTGAAGTATATGTAATGAGTAATTTTTCGGGCGACGCGCGCCGGGTGTTATCGGTGGCGCGCGGCGCGGTAAATAAGAAAGAGGGTGTAAATCTCCGTGAAAGTAATAACGGGTACAGTGAAGATCTGCTAGGCAACTCTTGCAAAGAAACAATTGTAAGAGCAAGTGGGAGTTCATACCCTGATGATTTCAGAGAAAAACAATTTTTATTCAATCTAGTTTTTTCTACTAATATTGCAAATTTTAATGAGGATCTGATTTTTAAAGATTCTAAAGTAACGGTTAATTTGAATTTATGCGAAAGTACTGCTTTAAGTAAAATTGAGGATATGGAAATCGAAAGAAAAGGGAATGAAATAGTTTTGTTTGAAAAAAACGAGATAGATGCAAATACAAAGTTTATTAAAATTGAAGATTTATTGCCGGAAGATGAAAATGAGTTATTATTTAACGATGATTATAGAGTTAGAAAGGTATTTTTAGCGAAAATTGATGGAATTATTTTTAGTAGAAATCCATTATTTATACAGAGAGATAATATTCTTCATCTCGCTGCATGTGATTGTTGTGAGAAAAATGTTATTACGGCAGATTTAATTAAATATGGAATTATTAATCGTGATGAAATTTTGAAAAATAAACCACAAGTTGGGGAATTGATTGTAACCAAGTTCAAAAAGAAATACATTTTTAATCTATTTATTCGTGAATTTTACTATGAAAAAATCAATACGGAAAAATTATATGAATCTTTTAATTTGTTAAATGTAATGCTTGAGGCAAGGGGCGTGAAAAGTTTTAGTATACATAAAAGTAATAAGCCAGGTAAATTTGATATTATTATGTCAGGACTGAAAACATACATTGATACAAAAAAAATCGAGATAGCAGTTTGTTCGGCAAACGTTAAAATCCCTAAAAGAGAGGCAAGGCAGGGTATTATTATGGATTTACATAAATCAATCGCGGTCGGGCACGCCGGGGTAAAACGAACATATGATCGCGTGAGACAGAATTTTTGGTGGAGCGGCCTGAAGGATGATGTGGCCGAGGCAATAAAATCATGTGAGGAATGTCAAAAGATTAAGTGCGTAAGGAGAAAAACAAAGCAACCAATGTATTTATTTCCAGTACCGGAGAACGTTTTGAGTCATATTCAGATAGATATTTGTGAGCCTATTCGGGAATCGCGTTTAGGGAATAAATATATACTTTCGTGGATTGACATTTTAAGTAAATATTGCGGGTATATACCATTGAAAGAAACATCGTCACAAAGTATAGCAAAAGCTTTAGCAGAAAAGTACATTTGTAATTACGGGTGTATGGGTATTTTGCACTCAGATCAGGGAGCAAATTTTTTATCGAAAATAATGGCAGAATTTGCAAACATTTTTAAAATAAAGAAAATTCGATCAACTTCTTATCATCCCGCGAGTCTGGGATGCGGGGGACGTTCTCATTTTGTTTTGATAGAGATTTTAAGATATATAATTACTTCTGACGACTGGTGTGAAAAACTTCCGTATTGTGCCTTCGCGATGAACGTTACAACGCATTCGAGTACGGGATTAGCGCCATTTACACTAATTTTCGGTCGGGAACCAAGGGTTCCTACAGATTTTTATGAGGGACGAGAAATTAAAACGTTTGATTCCGTGTTAAATGAAATTATAGATAGAATGAGTGAAATGGTTTCCAAACCACGAGAAAGAATCGAGATCGCGAAAGCAAAATCAAAAAAACAGTATGATAAAAGATTGAACGTAAAAGTTTTTAAACCTCTCGATATGGTTTACGTGTTGGTAGAACCAAGGATAAAGATAAGCTTTCAAATTGGTGGGCCGGTCCGGTTCTAGTAAAAAAAGTATTTCCGAATAATACAGCATTAATTGTGCTAGAGGATGGAAAGGAAAAGGTGATTCATCAGGATAAATTAAAAATAGCTTTTACACCCATTGAGCCTCTCCGAGACTAAAATTTTCTTTCTTTCTTTATGTTTCTCTTTATTAAAGTATCAAAATAATTTCAAGCTATGTAATCTAAGTACTGAAAGAAAAGTCGGTAGGGGACTAAAATATGACGAAAACTAAGATTAAATTCCTTTTTTATATCAATAAATGAACCATATAAATATTCGGGGAGGCAAGCGAATTAGTTCAGTTAGTCAAGACCGGCAGAGCCAAGAACGTGCTAGTTCGAATTATTTTTCTCACTTTGAAATTTTTTTTGATTCATGTTAGTTTTTTTTTGAGTTTAAACTAGTATTCGCTGAAAAATTTTTTTTTCGTCTCTCTCACAGTGGTGAATTAAGTTAGAACGAACGTTTAAGATTGTTTATAATAAATTAATTAAGTAGTGATTTTTTTAAAATTATATAGTAAAAAGAGAGAGAGTTTATTTTTTTATATACAATGACGACGCAAATAGAACTTTACAGTATAAATTATTATATACATAAAATTGATCGTATGATTGAGATGGAAAGAAATAGTGATAGAATTAAGAAACTAAATAATTTTAAGAATGAGATTTTCTATTACATGCAACATAACATTTATATGGAATTAATACGTTTACCAACTATACCTAATGAAAATGATGTAATTTTGAGAGATATTTTCTTAAATAGGGTAGATTTTAATAATGATTTTTGGAGTGCGATGAAAGGAATGAATCATACGGCAACAATTTATTTTTCGAAAGGGATTGAAATTTTATGTGGGAACTGTATGCGATTTTATGATTTATGGAGCGATGATGATATTAAAATACAAAAACACCACACATTGTCATTTGCGTATGACAAACCAGCGTTAATTTGTAGTAGGTGTAAACTATTGTTTTATGATGTAGTTAGACCGGCTACATGTTGCAAGGATTGTATGATCGCGTATGCGGTAGGAAAAAAATGTTTTACAGTTCGGACCAATATCTATTGTCGCGTTTGAGAATATTAGAGGATTTATTTTGATTATTTGAAACTTGTATTTAATGAAAGAAATAATAAAGTTAAAACGTAAATATAAAAATATGATTTTTTTTTCTTATTAGCTATTTCCTTGATTTAATGTTTGATCTAAGAATTTTTTTTTTCATCTCCTTTTTATCATAAAGAAGAATTTAATTAATATAAAATTTTTAATCTAATATTATACTAGTACTTGAAAAAAATTTTTCATGGAATTAAAAGAAATTTTTTTTATATCATCTAAGGGACGAAATAAGAGGGAAAAGAATAAATATTTAAAATGAATAAAAGGGATTTAAGGCAATTAAATCATTGTTTAGAATTGTTTTTAAATTAATGAATTGAATAATTTGAAATAAATGAATTTATAATTATTAATTTGATGAATTTAAAAAAAAAAAAAAAAAAAAAAAAAAAATGACTAGTTAAAAATTAAAATGTTTTATTTTTGGAACTTTTTTTTTAAGTTATTCGAATAATTAAAAATTTCAATTGAGTTAAATCTTAAAATTTTTATGATAAAATAAAACAAGAGTCTTTATTATTTTTTTACTCATAAAAAAAAAAGAGAAAAAGAAGAATCTGGTTTGGAGTGAATACAAGAGAGTAGAATAAATTTTTTTTTTTTGGAATTTATTTTATTTTATTAAACATGTTAGAAAAGTCACATAATTTTTTTTTTATATACACAGACTTAAAGATCTAATATCAAACTAAATCTTAATTTAACAATTTAAATTGAATTATAAAAACTTATGGTCTACATTCAAAAACCTTATTTTTATTCTAATATCAAAGGAATGAAAATTTTTTTTTCCTTTTCTCTGAATCTTATGTAATTTAAAAATAAAAATTAAAAATATCGCCGTATAATTTATTATGAATTTTCGTTGATTATTTATTAAAATTAATTAAACCCCAGAGATAGGTTGTTTGATGATAATAATAGAATGACGAACCAAAAATATAACCGTCTTCAGAGGAAGGACCGTGAAGAAGGCGTTGGTGGGGTAGAATAAGTTGAATGCGAGAAAATTCGAAATAAAGAATTAGAGCGGCATTTTTAAAACCGCGTGGGTGTTCTTCAGATTGAAATGGGTCTTTAGCGTCCAAAAATTCAATATATGTTTGATTAGTTGACCAGGGGAAGTTGGCATTGATTTTATAAACAATGAAAGCAAAATCATATGGTCCGTACTGGGAAGTCTTTGTAATTTTAGAGAGGGGTTCCCGAAATGTGACATTGTGGTAATTATTGGGGGGAGAACTTATGACTTTGTCCGGGGAGAAAGCATCAAGAATATGTTGAGGCAAATCAGTTTGAAGTTTATGAGCAAGCTGAGTATATTTTTTAAGGTGAAGACGTAACCAGTGCTGGAAGTAAAAAGTAGCTATAAAATAAAAAATAAAAGGGAAAATATAAAAAAACGCTCTGTAGCGCGCTAGATAATAATTTTAGCTATTTTTTAAGCCTTGTTTGATGAAAATCGGTTAAAAAATAACTTCAGGAAACTTGGAAAATCGTTTTCCTCCCGTTAACCATGTGTAGCAGATCCTTGCGTCGTCTGCTACCGCACGCGTAGTAAATGCACGAACCGCACATGCACCCGTTCTCATAACCTTTAAAATTTATTTCCCTCAATGAAATTCTAAATTTTTTAAATTATTCATTTCATGCAGCACATGCAAAGAAAAAAAAAATTTTAGTAAGCAATCATACAAGCAGCAGGCAGTGATAAATAATTCTTCTTTCTTCAATATTAATAAATTATTTCCCCAACTGTCTGAAATTTCTTGAATAATTATCTTGATATGGGTACTTTATTAGATCCTGTTCTTGTAGCAACCGTGTCGATTACTTTTCTTCTTATAATCATCTTCCTTTTTTTACTAACACTGAAAGCTTCTCTCTTGCCGTCACCCAGTAAGATAATTAATTATCAATAAAAGAAAAATTACATGCTTAGACTGATGAATATATTTTAAAAAATATAGTTTTCATGCATTTTAGTCAAGTATTAATAAAAAGCAGAAGAATATATCAAAACTAAATGAACCAAAGTAATCACAGAACTTACAGTTTACACTTGGTTTACACCTGTGTGCAGTGTGCAGTGCACCCGTCTGCACCAGAGTGACCGATCCCGGCCCAGGTAGTACCGCGAAATTTGAAAATCTTCCGGCACAGATCAGGCAAACAAAAAACTCAATAACGCTGGGCGCCCAGCTTTTTTTATGAATTAATAATTCAATAAATAAAATACCCCCTAATTTTACAACCCAATAACGCTGGGGGTACAAGTTTTTAATAAGTAAAAAAAATAATAAACAAATTAACCCCCAAGCTATACAACCCAATAACGCTGGGCGTCCGAGTTTTTTGTAATTAAAAAAATTAATAAACAAATTATTTCCCCAGTAATACAACCCAATAACGCTGGGCGTCCTGGTTTTTTATGAATAAAAAAATTAATAAACAAATTATCCCCCAAACTATACAACCCAATAATGCTGGGCATCCTCGTTTTTTTATCGATAAAAAAACTAATTATAAGATTATCCCCCAAGCTATACAACCCAATAACGCTGGGCGTCCGAATTTTTTATGAAAAAAAAAATTAACTATCTATTGACCCATAAGTTAAACAACCCAATAACGCTGGGCATCTTAGTTATTTAAACAATAAAAAAATCTAAAAAACAAATTATATCCAAGCTATACAACCGTAACGCTGGGCGTCTGTTTTTTTGTTGTTGTCAACGGTAATTTAATCCTGGACATATCAACTGCAGTTTTTCTGAATATCAAAGATAAGTGCCTCGTGATAGTCTATTAAATCATTTATTTGTTTATTAAGAGCCCCAAATTTTTCACTAGGTTTAACGATTAAGCCTGTTCATTTATTGAATTGTTAAATTAATTTTAAAAAGTCCCGTACTCCCAACGTTATTGGCTTGTAAAGCTTGAGGGATAATTTGTTATTTAGTATTTTTATTCATAAAATAACTAGGACGCCTAGCGTTATTGGGTTGTATAGTTTAGGGGATGATTTGTTTATTAGTTTTGTTACCTAGATAAAAAAAGTTAGGATGCCCAGCGTTATTGAGTTTTACAGATAAGGAGTAACTTGTTTAATAATTTTTTATTTACAAAAAACTCGGACGCCTAGCATTTTTGGGTTGTACAGCTTGGAAGATAATTTGTTTACTAATTTTTTTATTTATAAAAAATTAGGATGCCCAGCGTTATTTAGTTTTACTGCGAAGGGGTTTATTGTTTATTAATTTTTTTGCTTATAAAAAACTCGGATGCCCAGCGTTATTAGGTTGTAAAGCTTGGGGAATAATTTGTTTATTAATTTTTTTAATTATAAAAAACTCGGACGCCCAGCGTTATTGGGTTGTATAGTTTAGGGGATAATTTGTTTATTAGTTTTTTTATTGATAGAAAAACCAGGACGCCCAGCGTTATTGGGTTGTAAAGCTTGGGGGATAACTTGTTTATAAATTTTTTTGCTTATAAAAAACTCGCATGCCTAGTGTTATTGGGTTGTATAGTTTGGGAGATAATTTTTTCATTGGTTTTTTTATTGATAAAAAAACCAGGACGCCCAGATAAGGTCGAAACTTAATATCTGATAAAACCAAGTATCGTTCTTTTTTTGAGGGTATAATTTTTATGAAAAAACCAATGGACCTATTGACTTGAAACTCTAAACCCTGCTTTCTAGTTATTTTAAATAAATTTAGAAATATTTTTTACACTTCTCATCAATTACTAAAGCAGATAAGGTCAAAACTTAAAATCTGATAAAACCAAGTATCGTTGTTTTTTTGAGGGTATAATTTTTATGAAAAAACCAATGGACCTATTGACTTGAAACTCTGGACCCTGCTTTCTAGTTATTTTAAATAAATTTAGAAATTTTTTTTTACACTTCTAATCAATTACTAAAGCAGATAAGGTCAAAACTTAAAATCTGATAAAACCAAGTATTGTTGTTTTTTTGAGGGTATAATTTTTATGAAAAAACCAATGGACCTATTGACTTGAAACTCTGGACCTTGCTTTCTTGTTATTTTAAATAAACTTAGAAATTTTTTTTTACACTTCTAATCAATTACTAAAGCAGATAAGGTCAAAACTTAAAATCTGATAAAACCAAGTATCGTTGTTTTTTTGAGGGTATAATTTTTATGAAAAAACCAATGGACCTATTGACTTGAAACTCTGGACCCTGCTTTCTTGTTATTTTAAATAAATTTAGAAATTTTTTTTTACACTTCTAATCAATTACTAAAGCAGATAAGGTAAAAACTTAAAATCTGATAAAACCAAGTATCGTTGTTTTTTTGAGGGTATAATTTTTATGAAAAAACCAATGGACCTATTGACTTGAAACTCTGGACCCTGCTTTCTTGTTATTTTAAATAAATTTAGAAATTTTCTTTTACACTTCTAATCAATTACTAAAGATGTTTAATAAACTTAATTACTAAAGCAGATAAGGTCAAAACTTAAAATCTGATAAAACCAAGTATCATTCTTTTTTTGAGGGTATAATTTTTATGAAAAAACCAATGGACTTATTGACTTGAAACTCTGGACCCTAATTAATAGAAAATCCTTTGACTAGAGAAAAGAGAGTAAGAAATTGTAGTGTTTATAAGTTGTGGGCAACTAAAATTTAATTTTATTATACTTATTGTGCCCTTAAGTACACAATTATTTTATCTAAGCGTTGGTTTCCACAAATCTTCATCAAATTCAAAAAGCCACACTCAAATTTGAGAAAACAACAAAAATTTATATTAGCAAAATTTATTTAAAAACAGCCGTTATACATTTACACCTATGATTCATGAACACAAGAGAGTTTTTTTCTTTTTTAGATATCTGGTAGTTATGAATTTCCACTTTTTATTTAAAAGTAATGTTTGATTAAAAATCTTTTACTAAATAAAAGTGAGTGAACAATTTTAGTTTTGATAAACTGTAATAGTTGTTAAAATTTAG
The DNA here is from genome assembly GCA_038277355.1 of Encarsia formosa. Classification (NCBI taxonomy): domain Eukaryota; kingdom Metazoa; phylum Arthropoda; class Insecta; order Hymenoptera; family Aphelinidae; genus Encarsia; species Encarsia formosa. The sequence continues at coordinate 55,374,033 of CM076185.1, read as the reverse complement.
TTTGATTTCTCTTATTGCACGCCAAGTATTAAAGAGAACGCAGCAACAGTCAAATTGGATGGAGGAGTCAACAAAAACATATTTAAGATAAATTTATTTAAAAGCATTAGTTTATTTACATCTACTATAGTTATGAACACTAGGTAGCTCACAAGAAAATGATTGATTTTTTTACTATTTTTATTTATCCTATTGTCATGAATTAACACTTTATATTAAAAACTAGTTTTTGTTTTTAGTTTTCACTAATAATTGTTGCTTGATGCATATAAAATTATTGGTTATATTTGGCAGTACTGCATCCTTCGCTCACTAGCAGCAACTAGCAGACGACATACACTACTACAATTTTGCTGAATAAGAAGAAAACCGATTTTCCAAGTTTCCTGAAGTTATTTGTTAACCAATTTTTATCAAATAAGGCTCAAAAAATAGCTAAAAATATTATCTAGCGCGCTACAGAGCGTTTTTTTACATTTTCTCTTTTATTTTTTTTTAAATTGCAATCGAAAAATTTTATGAAAACGCGGTTACGTCTTCTCCTTAAGGCGGAAATCTAATGAAGTTTGAGGGGGCGTTAAGTTAGATACAGTCGAGGAAGGAGTCGTCGCAGGACTGAGCGATCTTTTTAAGTAAGGCAATGAGGCGAGGTAGGTTCGACGAAAATCAGTAGTTGTAGCAGCAAGTTCTTGCATTGGTTGTAAATTATTAATCGTGAGAAATGAATTATCAATTGTGTGATTTTTTGAATCATGGGAAGTTAGCTCAAATTTATATTTGTGGGAAGAAAAATCATATAGTGGTTCATATTTTTGAAGTTTACTCACTGAAATATCGGAGCCTGCGTGAGAAGAATGGGGACCCCATTGCAAGTATCCTCGGTGAAATCACCGATGAATTCATCGGTGAATTCATCGGTGAAATCCTCGGTGAAATCCTCGCTTTTTGCGGTGAAATCCTCGGTGAATTCCTCGCTTTTTGCGGTGAAATCCTCGGTGAATCTTAACAGTAAAATCCTCGGCAAAATCCTCGGCATTTTAACGGGATCGAAAACGAAGGGGTCAGGGCGGACACCTGGTGCAACTGGTGATACGTACGCCTTGGAGATGACTTCCCCAGGAAGTTTCGACTCCGCATGGGTCGGGGTGGACATCTGGTGCACCTGGTGATACTTACGCCTTGGAGATGATTTCCCCAGGAAGTTTTGACTCCAGAAGGATCAGGGCGAGCACCTGGTGCACCTGGCGATACTTACGCCTTCGAGATGATTTCCCCAGGAAGTTTCGACTCCACATGGGTCAGGGCGGACATCTGGTGCACCTGGTGATACTTGCACCTTGGAGATGACTTCCCCAGGAAGTTTCGACTCCGGATGGATCAGGGCGAGCACCTGGTGCACCTGGCGATACTTACGCCTTAGAGATGACTGCCCCAGGAAGTTTCGACTCTGGATGGGTCAGGGCGGACACCTGGTGCCCCTGGTGATACTTACGCCTTGGAGATGATTTCCCCAGGAAGTTCCGACTCCAGATGGGTCAGGGCGGACACCTGGTGCCCCCGGTGATACGTAAGGCTTGGGGATGAACTCCCCAGGAAGTTTTGACTCCGGATGGGTCAGGGCGGACATCTGGTGCACCTGGTGATACTTAAGCCTTGGAGATGATTTCCCCAGGAAGTTCCGACTCCAGATGAGTCAGGGCGGACACATGGTGCCCCCGGTGATACGTAAGGCTTGGGGATGAACTCCCCAGGAAGTTTTGACTCCGCATGGGTCGGGGTGGACATCTGGTGCACCTGGTGATACTTACGCCTTGGAGATGATTTCCCCAGGAAGTTTTGACTCCAGAAGGATCAGGGCGAGCACCTGGTGCACCTGGCGATACTTACGCCTTCGAGATGATTTCCCCAGGAAGTTTCGACTCCACATGGGTCAGGGCGGACATCTGGTGCACCTGGTGATACTTGCACCTTGGAGATGACTTCCCCAGGAAGTTTCGACTCCGGATGGATCCGGGCGAGCACCTGGTGCACCTGGCGATACTTACGCCTTAGAGATGACTGCCCCAGGAAGTTTCGACTCCGGATGGGTCAGGGCGGACATCTGGTGCCCCTGGTGATACTTACGCCTTGGAGATGATTTCCCCAGGAAGTTCCGACTCCAGATGGGTCAGGGCGGACACCTGGTGCCCCCGGTGATACGTAAGGCTTGGGGATGAACTCCCCAGGAAGTTTTGACTCCGGATGGGTCAGGGCGGACATCTGGTGCACATGGTGATACTTAAGCCTTGAAGATGATTTCCCCAGGAAGTTTCGACTCCGCATGGGTCAGGGCGGACATCTGGTGCACCTGGTGATACTTACGCCTTGGAGATGATTTCCCCAGGAAGTTCCGACTCCAGATGGGTCAGGGCGGACACCTGGTGCCCCCGGTGATACGTAAGGCTTGGGGATGAACTCCCCAGGAAGTTTTGACTCCGGATGGGTCAGGGCGGACATCTGGTGCACCTGGTGATACTTAAGCCTTGAAGATGATTTCCCCAGGAAGTTTCGACTCCGCATGGGTCAGGGCGGACATCTGGTGCACCTGGTGATACTTACGCCTTGGAGATGATTTCCCCAGGAAGTTCCGACTCCAGATGAGTCAGGGCGGACACATGGTGCCCCCGGTGATACGTAAGGCTTGGGGATGAACTCCCCAGGAAGTTTTGACTCCGCATGGGTCGGGGTGGACATCTGGTGCACCTGGTGATACTTACGCCTTGGAGATGATTTCCCCAGGAAGTTTTGACTCCAGAAGGATCAGGGCGAGCACCTGGTGCACCTGGCGATACTTACGCCTTCGAGATGATTTCCCCAGGAAGTTTCGACTCCACATGGGTCAGGGCGGACACATGGTGCCCCCGGTGATACGTAAGGCTTGGGGATGAACTCCCCAGGAAGTTTTGACTCCGCATGGGTCGGGGTGGACATCTGGTGCACCTGGTGATACTTACGCCTTGGAGATGATTTCCCCAGGAAGTTTTGACTCCAGAAGGATCAGGGCGAGCACCTGGTGCACCTGGCGATACTTACGCCTTCGAGATGATTTCCCCAGGAAGTTTCGACTCCACATGGGTCAGGGCGGACATCTGGTGCACCTGGTGATACTTGCACCTTGGAGATGACTTCCCCAGGAAGTTTCGACTCCGGATGGATCCGGGCGAGCACCTGGTGCACCTGGCGATACTTACGCCTTAGAGATGACTGCCCCAGGAAGTTTCGACTCCGGATGGGTCAGGGCGGACATCTGGTGCCCCTGGTGATACTTACGCCTTGGAGATGATTTCCCCAGGAAGTTCCGACTCCAGATGGGTCAGGGCGGACACCTGGTGCCCCCGGTGATACGTAAGGCTTGGGGATGAACTCCCCAGGAAGTTTTGACTCCGGATGGGTCAGGGCGGACATCTGGTGCACATGGTGATACTTAAGCCTTGAAGATGATTTCCCCAGGAAGTTTCGACTCCGCATGGGTCAGGGCGGACATCTGGTGCACCTGGTGATACTTACGCCTTGGAGATGATTTCCCCAGGAAGTTCCGACTCCAGATGGGTCAGGGCGGACACCTGGTGCCCCCGGTGATACGTAAGGCTTGGGGATGAACTCCCCAGGAAGTTCCGACTCCAGATGGGTCAGGGCGGACACCTGGTGCCCCCGGTGATACGTAAGGCTTGGGGATGAACTCCCCAGGAAGTTTTGACTCCGGATGGGTCAGGGCGGACACCTGGTGCAACTGGTGATACGTAAGCCTTGGAGATGATTTCCCCAGGAAGTTTCGACTCCGGATGGGTCAGGGCGGACATCTGGTGCATGGCGATACTTACGCCTTGGAGATGAACTCCCCAGGAAGTTCCAACTCCAGATGGGTCAGGGCGGACACCTGGTGCAACTGGTGATACGTAAGGCTTGGGGATGAACTCCCCAGGAAGTTTTGACTCCGGATGGGTCAGGGCGGACATCTGGTGCACCTGGTGATACTTAAGCCTTGAAGATGATTTCCCCAGGAAGTTTCGACTCCGCATGGGTCAGGGCGGACATCTGGTGCACCTGGTGATACTTACGCCTTGGAGATGATTTCCCCAGGAAGTTCCGACTCCAGATGGGTCAGGGCGGACACCTGGTGCCCCCGGTGATACGTAAGGCTTGGGGATGAACTCCCCAGGAAGTTCCGACTCCAGATGGGTCAGGGCGGACACCTGGTGCCCCCGGTGATACGTAAGGCTTGGGGATGAACTCCCCAGGAAGTTTTGACTCCGGATGGGTCAGGGCGGACACCTGGTGCAACTGGTGATACGTAAGCCTTGAAGATGATTTCCCCAGGAAGTTTCGACTCCGCATGGGTCAGGGCGGACATCTGGTGCACCTGGTGATACTTACGCCTTGGAGATGATTTCCCCAGGAAGTTCCGACTCCAGATGGGTCAGGGCGGACACCTGGTGCCCCCGGTGATACGTAAGGCTTGGGGATGAACTCCCCAGGAAGTTTTGACTCCGGATGGGTCAGGGCGGACATCTGGTGCACCTGGTGATACTTAAGCCTTGAAGATGATTTCCCCAGGAAGTTTCGACTCCGCATGGGTCAGGGCGGACATCTGGTGCACCTGGTGATACTTACGCCTTGGAGATGATTTCCCCAGGAAGTTCCGACTCCAGATGAGTCAGGGCGGACACCTGGTGCCCCCGGTGATACGTAAGGCTTGGGGATGAACTCCCCAGGAAGTTTTGACTCCGGATGGGTCAGGGCGGACACCTGGTGCAACTGGTGATACGTAAGCCTTGGAGATGATTTCCCCAGGAAGTTTCGACTCCGGATGGGTCAGGGCGGACATCTGGTGCATGGCGATACTTACGCCTTGGAGATGAACTCCCCAGGAAGTTCCAACTCCAGATGGGTCAGGGCGGACACCTGGTGCAACTGGTGATACTTACGCCTTGGAGATGATTTCCCCAGGAAGTTTCGACTCCGGATGGGTCAGGGCGGACATCTGGTGCACCTGGTAATACTTACACCTTGGAGATGACTTCCCCAGGAAGTTTCGACTCCGGATGGATCGGGGCGGACATCTGGTGCACCTGGTGATACGTAAGGCTTGGGGATGATTTCCCCAGGAAGTTTTGACTCCGGATGGGTCAGGGTGGATACCTGGTGCCCCTGGTGATACTTACGGCTTGGAGATGATTTCCCCAGGAAGTTTAGACTCCAAAGAGACCAGGGTGGACACCTGGTGCCACTGGTATTAATTATGCCTTGGAGATGATTTCCCAAGGAAGTTAGGACTTCGGAAGGGTCAGGGCGGACACCTGGTGCACCTGGCGATACTGACGCCTTGGTGATGATTTTCCCCAGGAAGTTTTGACTTCGGAGGGTCAGGGCAAACACCTGGTGCATCTGGTGATACGCCTTGGAGATGATTTCCCCAGGAAGTTTGGACTCCGGAAGGGTCAGGGTGGACACTCGGTGCACTTGGTGATACTGACGCCTTGAAGATGAATTCCCCAGGAACTAAGGACTCCGGAGGGGTCAGGGCGGACACCTGGTGCACTTGGTGATTCTTACGCCTTGGAGATGATTTCCCCAGGAAGTTTCGACTCCGGATGGGTCAGGGCGGACACCTGGTGCTCATGATGATACTTACGCCTTGGAGATGATTTCCCCAGGAAGTTCCGACTCCAGATGGGTCAAGGCGGAAACCTGGTGCAAGTGGTGACACTTACAACTTTGAGATGTTTGTTCAGGAAATTTTAACTACGTAGGAGTCAGGGAAAATACTTGGTGTGCCCGGTAATAACAACACTCTGAAGATGCTATCCTAATCGTCAACTTGATGATGTGAACCCACTGAGATCAAAACTTCCGGAGAAAATCATTTTCGAGGCAAAAGTATCACCAGGTGCACCTGGAGTCCGCCCTGACCTGTCCCCCCCTCCCCAGACTCCTAACTTCCTTACGAAATCATCTTCAAGGCGTAAGTATCACCAGGTGCCCCGAGTGTCCATCCTGGCCCCTCCGGAGTTCAGACTTCCTGGAGAAATCATCTTCAAGGCGCAAGTATCACCAGGTGCACCAGGTGTTTGCCCTGACCTATCCGGAGTCGAAACTTCCTGGGGAAATCATCTCCAAGGCGTAAGTATCATCATGAGCACCAGGTATCCGCTCTGACCCATCCGGAGTCAAAACTTCCTGGGGAGTTCATCCCCAAGCCTTACGTATCACCGGGGGCACCAGGTGTCCGCCCTGACCCATCTGGAGTCAGAACTTCCTGGGGAAATCATCTTCAAGGCGTTAGTATCACCAGGGGCACCAGGTGTCTGCCCTGACCCATCCGGAGTCGAAACTTCCTGGGGCAGTCATCTCTAAGGCGTAAGTATCGCCAGGTGCACCAGGTGCTCGCCCTGATCCATCCGGAGTCAAAACTTCCTGGGGAAGTCATCTCCAAGGTGCAAGTATCACCAAGTGCACCAGATGTCCGCCCTGACCCATGCGGAGTCGAAACTTCCTGGGGAAATCATCTCCAAGGTGTAAGTATCGCCAGGTTCACCAGATGCTCGCCCTGATCCCTCAGGAGTCGAAACTTCCTGGGGAAATCATCTCCAAGGCTTAAGTATCACCAGGTGCACCAGATGTCCGCCCTGACCCATCCGGAGTCAAAACTTCCTGGGGAGTTCATCCCCAAGCCTTACGTATCACCGGGGGCACCAGGTGTCCGCCCTGACCCATCTGGAGTCGGAACTTCCTGGGGAAATCATCTCCAAGGCGTAAGTATCACCAGGGGCACCAGGTGTCCGCCCTGACCCATCCGGAGTCGAAACTTCCTGGGGCAGTCATCTCTAAGGCGTAAGTATCGCCAGGTGCACCAGGTGCTCGCCCTGATCCATCCGGAGTCGAAACTTCCTGGGGAAGTCATCTCCAAGGTGCAAGTATCACCAGGTGCACCAGATATCCGCCCTGACCCATGTGGAGTCGAAACTTCCTGGGGAAATCATCTCGAAGGCGTAAGTATCGCCAGGTGCACCAGGTGCTCGCCCTGATCCTTCTGGAGTCAAAACTTCCTGGGGAAATCATCTCCAAGGCGTAAGTATCACCAGGTGCACCAGATGTCCACCCCGACCCATGCGGAGTCGAAACTTCCTGGGGAAATCATCTCGAAGGCGTAAGTATCGCCAGGTGCACCAGGTGCTCGCCCTGACCCATCCGGAGTCGAAACTTCCTGGGGAAGTCATCTCCAAGGCGTACGTATCACCAGTTGCACCAGGTGTCCGCCCTGACCCCTTCGTTTTCGATCCCGTTAAAATGCCGAGGATTTTGCCGAGGATTTTACTGTTAAGATTCACCGAGGATTTCACCGCAAAAAGCGAGGAATTCACCGAGGATTTCACCGCAAAAAGCGAGGATTTCACCGAGGATTTCACCGATGAATTCACCGATGAATTCATCGGTGATTTCACCGAGGATACTTGCAATGGGGGAGGCTTAATTTTATTATAATAATCGTCAGATAGGTAGTCCTGCTCATGTAACTCGTCGGCATGATTATAAAGCAGCTCTTTTAAAAAATTGGGTGAGCAAGGCCGAGAAGAAACAGGGGATGATTGATGTTGCTGAATTTTAAAAATTTGCGAAGTTAAGTCAGAAACTGGACTCTCAGAAGCAGTAAGGATGGAAGATACAGACTGAGAATGATCAGTACAAATTATTAAAGGGGGTGTAGTACAATCGCTACAAAAAGAGTTAGAGCTGCTGCTGGAATAATCCACAATACGCTTCATGTTGACACAAGAAAAAGACAAGAACACAGTTTTTTTTTAACAGCACAACACTTTCACAAAACACAACTGTTTTTCTTTTTTTCACATCGAACAGTTTTTTTTGTAATTTCACAAATCACAGTTTGTAAGTTGATTGTCACAATTCGGTTGGACAAAAGTAATTTTCGTTGAAAAAGAGAAATGATTATTTTTTCATTTCGGAACTAGAAAACAGTCTTGAGTAATAAAAACAAGTTAGTGAGAAAATGTAGAGTTAGGACAAAATCATCTACTCAGTCTGAAAGCACAGTAGATACTAAACCAGCAGGACTGAGCGTGCTTAGAAGCAAAATAATTTTCAAAAACAAAACACAGACCGGCATAACCTATAGTAAGTCATAGTGCGTTAGCGGCGGGGACTACGGCCGCCCGTCCTTATCTCGTTTCGGGGAATTTATTATTCAGTATCCAATTAGAGGCGCGCGTTAAAATTATTGGAGGAAGGTTCTTTAGCGGGAAATATTTTTGAATTCAAACTAAATGATTCAAATTAATTAAGCTTGATTTGTTTTAAGTTGACATTTGGATTGAAACATATATCTCTGTCTTTGCGAAATGTTAAAAAGTAAAATTACTAAATTTGAGGTATTAATAGTTAGAAGTAAAATTGATAGTTAGATTATCAAATGTAATAAATTAAAATTCTTTTATTATATAACAATATATCTTAAATATTTCTTTGAAAATTTTTTTTTCTTTTTCTGAATGAATAACAAAAACTATGATATTAATAATTGTAAAATTATCGTAAATATTATGTAAAATCAATATCTGAATTTATGTAAAAAAAAAATTTTTTTATATAAGTTAAATATAATTTCCTTGTAAACTATATTATATTTTAAACACAATTAAACACTGTAATTTCGATGTTATTCTGAGACTTGGTTGAGTTTTCCTGGTTTTCTCAGCCCTTGCAAAGAATTTTGAGTCTCATGTATATTTTCCAGGATATAGAGCAGGAAATATTTTTAAGTTTTGATTGTACAAAAAAAAAAAAAAAAAAAAAACAGATTTTTTTTTATTTTCTTAAGAAGGGAGAAAATAAATTAAAATTTTTGATTTGTCACATGGAGTTGTAAAATATATAAGATTTGGATGCACTTTAGAAGGATTCATTTAAAAAAAAAAGTCGTTCGATGGTACTCCAACTTTTTTTTCATTGGCGAGGGAGTATCTGTTATGACCGAAAGTAGGTGAATAGTAATTTACGCGTTGCATGATGTATTTTACCTAGTTGAGGTGGGAACTTTTGAATTGGGAAGAGTGCATCGACATCTTTGCGTTTTGATTGATTTAGTTGACTCAGGGGCATGGAGTTTTTCCACGAGGTTATGGGATGATTCAAGTGGGTATTAATTTCTATTAAATAAATGTGATACTGTGACTAACAAGGAGAGGTCACACCCTCCGGGTCACCGATCTTGACGAAACTTTGGGAATCGTTTTCTTATACCAAAAGATGAAGAAATCTACCAATCATCCCGTCTAATGGGCCTTTTATACCTAGTTCCTACATAGCTTATATCGTATTTTTAGCTCTTTTTGGGTTTTTTTGCGAATTTTCAAAAAATTCCTGTTCGAAGCCTATTACACTTACAAAATTCTGCAACCCCGCATTCTCTTTATTTTTTCATCTTCTTTTGAGAAAAAATATTTTAAAATCTAATTTTGAAGAAATAGTCCATGTAAAATTAAAGTAATCAAAAGCATTTTTTACTGTTTTTTTGGTTTTATGAACTTAAACTGTATGTCGTCAGCCTTATCAAAATTATGTCTAAAAATATTTTTTCTAAAAAATTCATATAAAAACAAAGAAAATTCGGGGTTGCAGAATTCTGTAAGTGCAATAGGCTTTGAGCAGGAATTTTTTGAAAATCAGCTTGTTTTGACACTTTTAACACTTTTGTGCGACTTTTGTGTTTAATTGTAACAATTTTCAAAAAATTCCTGCTCAAAGCCTATTGCACTTACACAATTCTGCAACCCCGCATTTTCTTTGTTTTTATATGAATTTTTTAGAAAAAATATTTTTAGACATAATTTTGATAAGGCTGACGACTTACAGTTTAAGTTCATAAAACCAAAAAAAACAGTAAAAAAATGCTTTTGATCACCTTAATTTTACATGGACTATTTCTTCAAAAATAGATTTAAAAATATTTTTTCTCAAAAGAAGATGAAAAAATAAAGAGAATGCGGGGTTGCAGAATTTTGTAAGTGTAATAGGCTTCGAACAGGAATTTTTTGAAAATTCGCAAAAAAACCCAAAAAGAGCTAAAAATACGATATAAGCTATGTAGGAACTAGGTATAAAAGGCCCATTAGACGGGATGATTGGTAGATTTCTTCATCTTTTGGTATAAGAAAACGATCCCCAAAGTTTCGTCAAGATCGGTGACCCGGAGAGTGTGACCTCTCCTTGTAAGTAAGAATGCGTAAATAAGGACCGAGTTGGCTAATGAAACTTATACGATTTCTTGGTATCGCGAGCAGAGGTTACTCGATCTCGGGAGAATTTCACTGAGGGTTGATAGCAGGGGTGACGTGAGTAGTTGCACCAGGTTGTGCAATTATTACTCAGTGCAGGTGGTCATGACTAAGGATGACCCATGGTGGGGGCCTATGGCACCGGAAAGGTCAGAGGGTATAAGTACGGGAGCTTCTTGGGGCTCGAGAGCCTTTCGTTCGGAAGGATTCGTTAGGGAGCATTCATTTTTCGAGAGCATTCCGATTACGATTTAACTTAGTTTGTCACGCGTTCATATTAACTTGATAGCCAACTTGAGTCTGACGATTGTAATAAGTTAAGTTAGTCAGGAAGTACAGGCTAATAAATTATCACCTTATAAAGCCTAATTGAGCTCTTATTAATTAACCGCCCTGAACACGACTTACCTATATCTCCGATTCCTAAATATTAATTGCAAGTTTATTAACTTAAATTATAAACATTCATCAATTAATTGTCACGCTACCTTATTATCGATCGCTACCAAAACATTGATCGTTGCCTGGAGCTCAGATCGTGATCATATGTCCACCAGGGTGACCGTTCCTGATCCCAGTGGTACCACGAAATTTGAAAAAAGTAAAAAAAAGAAAAAAAAATGAAAAAATAAATAAATTTATTTAAAAATTAATTTAAATAAATAGTAAGCGTCACAGTCGAAATAAAAAAATATTATCAAAGTGTATTTATAAAAAATAAGAATAAAAAAATTCCGATATTCCGAGTAATATTGTTGGGTGTTGAAACAAATTTGCCGTGACAATTTGTAAAAATTTATAAAAATATACAAAAAAAATTAAATCAATTATATCGGTCGAAATGATTTGCAATAAAAGAAAAAAAAAAAAAAAAAACAATTTTTTCTTTCATTCAGCTCCTGTTTGCGTATAGCAGTGATGCTCAACCACCGCGTTTAAGTTCAGCGTCGAGCAGAAGAAATTCGGTAGCAGTGTTTATGTTGAATGTTGTTTGTCAAAGTGACGAAAAATTATTTATCTGAAACAATATCAGCGATCAACATGTGTTTTGTTTATTTATTTATAGTTCCTAATTATTTTTATTCAGTTTTGAGGTTATAGTTGACTACTTCTTTTTTTTCAAATTAGTAATACATAAATTTTTGAAACCAAAAGAAATTGATAAAAAGAGATGCGAAATTAAAAACAAAGTACAGAATGAAAATAAGAAGATGAAATTATTTCAGCGAGTGACTTGATAATTATATATAAATTAAGATGAGTGATAATTGATCATCTTACAAAATATCTTTAAAGTGTATTTGCAGCTGTTTATTTAAATAAATTTATTTTTAATTGTGATAAAACTAAAGTGAAGTTGATTTTTAGAATTTATCAATCATAAATTACTCTAATAGTTGTTAAAAAAAAAACATGAATACATAATCTCACATGGTTTTCAAAATATTCTGTGCATACAAATATATTTATTTTGAAATTTATAAAATCAAAAAAAGGTTTTTTTTTTCTTTACTTATAGCTATGTTTAGAAAAGATCTGAATAATTCATCTTCTTGCAGGACTTTCAATAAACTATCATATTTTAATGATAAATACAAATTTTGGAATGCAGCAGAGGCATCATTATTATTGTAAAAACTCAGTATTGGATGGACCAAAACATGTTTATTAGAAAAAATACAATAGTTAATATATGCCAAGAAATTTAGTTATATTTGGAGAATAATGAAACGCTTCCCCTGCTGAGACATAATAAATTATTTCTAAATACCATCTGGTCCTGCGGTGTGCCATTGAAACTCCTTAATTTTCTTTAGATCTTGTGTAAAGGTTAAAACTTTGCTAATTTATTTACAATTATACAAATAATAAGACAAACAATAAATTTCACATGGCAAAACAAAATAAAATAAAACAACAAAATATAAAAGTGCTATTTATTTATGTTTTATTATTTACACTTAGAAATCAAGTTCAAATCATGTCAATAATCTAAGAAACAAAAATAAATAAAAACTTACACACATAACATACAAAAAACAAAGTAAACATTTTTTAATAGATATTATTGATTATTATGACTGAATATTAAAAAAAATCCTTACTACTGCTTACAAAAGTTAAAAATATCATAGCGATTTCGATAGTTTGTTTGTATTTTATTTTTCATAAATAAATTTTTTTTTTCCTATATTCATTAAAGATACAAAAAATTTGTGACGGTAAATTCCGAAATTTTGGAATCTCGTTTTATTTCGTCATTGAGTGTCGAAGCTAGGGAAGGGGCAGGAATGTTGGGAGTGTGTGTGTTGTATCTAAGTTAGGAATGTAAACATTTTTGGATTTTAAAATTCGTGGCCAGAGCTACGAATCGAGCGCGACTCAAGGACGCGAGACTTAGTTGGGTCTGCGGGTCGCGGGAGGGGGTAGGCAGCGAAGCGCATGCGGTGTAGTGGACACCGCCGGGAATCAGCCGCGCTCGCGAGCGATCGTGCGGACGCTCGCTCTCTCTTCTACGACCCATCCAGCTGACCACACGTGTTTTCTTTAAGTTTAAAAGGCATCTTTAAAAGGTAAAGAAAGGTATGTGGGTATGGACAGCGTCGTCATAGATTAAATAAGTATAATAAATCGAGTTTTATTTATCGTCATAAATAAAATTAAATAAAATTTCTCGCGAGTGAGTATATCCCTCGATACGTTGGAGAGCGGCGCGTGAATCGTTCAAGCAAGACGTGGATTCTTTTTTTGATTTTTTCCTTTTCTCTTTTTGTTTCACGTGACGGTAGGTTAGTCGCGGGTTGTGATAGTGATTGGTGAATTGTCCGTTTCCTCTCCAGTACCTAGTGAGAGGAGGGCAATTCGAAGCAATCGGTCATATATCATAAACCTAGACAAGTCGGGTTCATGAAAAGGGGAAGAAGAGGTCGAAAGGTCGATCGGTGCGGGGACGCGTCAACAAAAACCGCCCCAACGTAGTCGAGAAATTTTTTTACGGGCACATTACCGATAAAACATCGATTAAAATACCTTGTGGCTTCCCATAGAGGGAAGCGAATATTTTTATTTTTTTTGAGTTTTCTTTTTTAGCAAGTGCGTGAGTCTTGCGCGACCTGCGCCAACAAAAGGAGTGCTGTAACACCGGGTGGTGAATTCCAGACAGTAGGGCAATCGGAGCATCGTGCGGCGACCCTTGGTCATTATTGATCCACGTAAGGACAGCAGCGAGTAAATGGAAAGGACAGGTCAGAAATTTTTGTAATCGATATTTTTTTGATTTTATCGCGCATGTGGCCTTAAGGTTACGATTGAGTTTGACGCATTCATCTAATTACAGATTGGCGCCTGCCGGGGAAATCGTTAGATGATCTACGGAAGTCAATAGCCAAGGTCAACCGGGATTTCAAAAATCTAAGTACGAGTTACAGTGTTTATTAAATTCCATGTATACAAAATTTATTTTGAGTTGACCCGGGTAAGCAGTTATGTTGCGGACGAACATATTCTCTTAATTTAAATTCACAATTAATTTATTTGAGTTGACAAGTACTTTATTTTCGATCTGAAAATTCGAATAGAATTATATATTTTTATTTTTTTTTATATATTTTTATTTAGAGATTGATAAATGTGCACTGCTACCCGAGGTAATAAAAATTAATTAAACAAAATTTTGGGTCTCATTTTTTTTGATTACCTCTACACTGACGCCCTCGATACAGGTTGTGAGTATTGCTGCCAACGACCGGACCAGGTAATTGAGAGGAATAAGATTGGTGCCTCTGAAGTCGTATCGGGTCGAAGCGGCTAATCTCGCGGAATAAGAAAACTAAAATTTTCTATTGATTCATTGATTTATATACTTGTGCGATAAATACTTTTTTCTTGGGTTGGCCTGGGAAACCAACGGTTAGCAGACAGGCCTACAGGCTGTGCGCTGTGTATTTCGTCTGGACCCCGTAACAGGGAAGGATATACAGACGTAGCCGGTATAACACAGCCTTGTACGGCCCAAAGCTAACAGCGAAAAAAAGGTAAAATTATTTGTTCGTCACAAATTAACTGTTAATGTATCTAGTTACGACGGCTAACCGCATTGCCAGTTGCCACCCATTTATTTCAGTTATTACAATTTTCAATCAATACAAATCAGAATTAGTTTTCAATTCTTTATCTCGTAAGGGGTACATAATCTTGTATTTGTTGATTTCTTTTTAAAATCTTCTGTATACGTGAGTAATAAATAAAAAACCAATTTATTTTAAGCGTAGACGGGGAGCATGTGGAGGGTAACATCAATATTAAGGAACTTCAATAAACGTGCTGAGTATTTATAATTACTATTTTTTGTTCTTACACTTTTATTTTTAATGAGAAATTTTTTTTTTCCGATCGAAAAAATTTCGGTCTGGCTCCATCGCTCAAGTTGACGATGCTCGCATCCTCAGCGCGATCGCCAAATCGTACGATCTAGCATTTTTTTAAATTTTTACGTGCAGAGAATCTAAAATTAGAATTTAAAAAAAAATTTTGTGTGCTAAAAAACACTACTTTACATACCAGAGTGACTCTTAAAATTGCAAGGGTGAGTATAAAGAAATTTTTAATAAATCTGTTAAAAACAAATTCCTCTGTGTGTTTTTGTTACGTTTAATATTGAATTAATTTGAGTATATACTTTATGGTAAAACCTTTCCTTTGTCTTTCAAAATAAGATCTATTAAGGTCTCTGGTGGTATAAAAACGCCGTTAATCATATGCAGTTTTATATACTCTTGCGCACGAAGAGTAGCATCAAGGGTACCGATAACCATTGCACAGCGCAATTTCGCCAAACATAGATTTTGAGCGCTAAATGATCTTTCTGCATCTGCGTTTCCATGTAATGTTGTTAATACTTCTAACGAAAAAATAGCCAATTCTCCTAGATGCTTTACACGGTTCTTATCAAGTTGGGTCTCAATATTCATAACTTCAAACCAAAACCGTTCTGGGTTGACAGTGGGTTCGACGAAGTGCTCTGGCCAATTCAATTGTTCAAGATATTTCCACTGCTCAAGCAGTATTTTTTCTTTTCCTAAGAATTAAAATTATTCGTATTAATTGAGTTCTATATGTAAAATAATACCCGTCTTAACATACATAAGAAACTGTTTCGATTTTTTTTGCTTGTGTGCTCGTGCGACCCTTGCATTTAGCATTAGCTTAGCGAGATCATCAGACCCAACCTTACACTCTAGCGCAAAGTATCTACTTTCGTGTCTCAGTCAGGACGGTGTTTTTTCAGTGAGATTTTACGTTTATATGCATGCTAGTTGCGCCAAAAGTACTTACTGGCTACAAGGTTTTCGGACTACTAGAGAGTTTGGATAGTTTGCACGCTTCGGGAGTGCAAAAATTATCCAATCTTTCGCAAATTCTTGATGACCTCGTCTTCGACTCATCAATTTGGGTTTGTTAAGGATTAACCCATTTTCGACTCCCAGAGCGTGCAATATACTATTATTAACGCACGCAAATAAAATTTTTTGTACTCAGGGCGTATTAATTGATTTAGTTTGAGGGCGGTTTTTACAATCTCGCGGTGAAGTACTGGGCAAACGTCACCCGTTCGAGAAGGATATATTGTTCGAGTCATTTGTAATGAAAACTACAGTTATGACCATGTGCGCAATAAATAATCCCTTAGGGAAAAGTTTTATGAACCAACCTTTGTTTGTCGCACTCACCAGCGAGCATAATTATAATCACTACGACAGAATGGACTTTATCATCCAATTTAATCAGCAATATAATCATTTTCAACGATGTTTCGATGGGGTTTTCCGATAAACCTTCGTTAGTCGATGTGAAGTATAGAAAACATGTCAGCTAGTGCAAAAAATGTTTCCTACCCCAGGAAAAATATGAATAGCAGATATTTTCACAAAGCCGCCGTCAAAACGTCAAAGAACTCTTGAAGTACGAGTATGTGTCAGCAATCATTAACGAACAAAATGACATTTCAAGTGCCACTTTAATAACAAAATTGAGCATAAGCTTTCCAAAACTTTCTAATTGGACAATGTTCTTAACCATTTCTTGCCTAATCTCGTTTCCAAAATCAAAATCTGAAAAAGCTCTGTATTGTCCTTCTTCAAGAAAGTTTATTTCTGCTGCGGATCTACTATGCACGTATTCACTGTCCATGATGATGCACAAAATGTTTTTGTACCTACAAACGTTTAAACAATTCAGTAATTATAATGATTTCATAAGCGAACCATGCAGATATCGAGCCAGCTCATGTTTAACTATTTCGTTATAGGGAAAAAAAATTATTTTTTTTTTTTTCAAACGAAGCAAGATGAAAGTATGTAAACGTATTTAAGAGCTATGTAATTGATTATAACCAAAGAAAGTATCGAAAAGTATAATTTAACAAATGACATCAATCATTGTTTGATTCTTTGACAAATCAATTAATAAAATCAAACTCTGAAGTAAATTTATATTTTATTTGATATTTGGAGTACGAAAGTTTAGAATTCTTCATCACTTTTGTAATCAAGAAGAATAGGTATCCAAATTTTATTTTGAAAATTTTTTTAAATGTGAACCGGTGTTGTTTAGATATTCCAGAAACCCTAACATTTTTTTTTTAGTTTTCGTAAAGAAAGCAGACAATAAAAAAATTGAGATGATCATGTGGGTATTATTAATCATTAGTGTTCAAATCTAGGTTTAAACAATTATAAATAAAAAAGTAATCATGAATGTTTCTTTGAACGAATTAATTTTGGACATGTTCAAACTGTACGTAAAATTTATAAAATAACAAATATAAATAAATATGAAATAAATAAATAAACCACAATAATGATTTTCAAAACATTCTAAGCAAAGATAATTTAGTATGCTACAATTTGCATTAAGGGCTTCGATGATCAACGTGCGTCATGATTATCGTAAACAGATGTATCATGCAAACAGTTACTTTTCTTTTTAAAAAAGGAAAAAACTAATAAGAATTTGAAATCACTGTCAAAACTTATTATTCATCGTTTATCTCATTTTTCTAAAAAAATTGCTACAGTACTATTTGATTCTGATTTATTTATGTTAAAAGCAAAACTGAAACTAAAATTCGCAGAAAAGCATTTGTGTATACGGTACCAATAAAATGAGTGCTCAAAAGTTTCAAAAAAACATTAAAATATCATAATTCTATTTTACATGAGCTAGATGTGTTTTGAGAGAGTGCAAAAATTGTTATGTTCATCTTTTAAAGTTATGTAAAATTTGTTTGTACAAAAAAAGAAACAAACAGTTGGATTGACAAAATACTAAGAAATTTTCGTAAAGTTTTATTTGGCTATCAATTTCATATAGTTTAAATGCAAGCTAAATCTGTCATGCTAATTTCTTATAAATCGTTTTTTATAAAAATGCGTTAAAAGTTTTTTGAAAAAATCGTACGATACATGCATTTAAAAGTAAAAGTGTATAAATAAAAACATTAGTTAAAAATCCTATCAAGATTTTTAAGTTTCAAATAGACTTTTAAAAACATTTATTTTTAAATTTGCATAGCAGCTGCTCTTTATACATACTATTCAACTACAAAAATCTAGTCTCAATATTTTTTTTGGAGGATATCAAATATATAAGTCTTTTTCTGTCGCGTTAGTGTCATCTCGAGGTGCGTATAATTATACATATTATCAGCTACAATTCATTTTAAAATAATCCTTTTAGTACTGACCTTTTTTCAAGCTCTTCTTCAACTCGATGAATTACGGACTGTTTTGTCTGAATTAGCAGATTGAATGCATTCAACTCCGATAGAACTCTAGACACCACGAGAATTTGTAGTTTTGTTTCTTTGTTTGTTAGAAGTTCATGTACATCTCGAGCAACAGCGTCTTTGGGATCCTTTGCCAGGACTCTCGTTGCCAATTCAACTAAGGGTAGCATTTGCTCCGCTACTCTATCTGAACACTGCTGCCACGACATTCAGCGTGTATCAGCTAATTGAAGTATTCAGTGCTCTGCCACTTCTAGTTCGGCTTGAATATTTTCAAAGTCATGAACTCGGTGAGCACTCCTTAGCATGGCATTGATTTTTGGGAACAGCCCCAGTAAATTTTCGGGGAGTTTGACTCGCAAATGCTGCGCGACTAAATTAACTGTATGCGCGGGGCACGTTACACAGACGAGAGTCGGAATAATTTTTTTTAATTTTTGACTGACACCGCTGATTCTTCCAGCGTTAGTTGAACATCCATCATAACATACACTTATAAGATTGGTGACAGGTATTTCATGCTTTTGTAGGGATATCAGCAAACACTCGGTTATGCGCTGAGCACTCGCATCTGCATTTTCACCTTTTTTAAACAAGGGGTACATAGCATACAGTCTTTTATCTATTTTTTGTGAAACGTAATCGACGTATCTCACTATAATTGAGAGATTTTTCTTTTTATTCTTAGAATTACTTTCATCAAACCCGAGACTTATCTTCGATCTCTTTAGCTTCGGGATCAACTCACGTTCTGCTTCTTTAGCAATTACAGTAACAAGTTTACGGGCATTAGTACGATTCGTCTTAGCATGTTTCTATACACCTGCATTAGGTACAGAAGCTATAGCACAAGAAATTTTGGCCTGAGCTCTCCATGATATGTTCGCTTCCGTGGCGTTCCCCACAAAAGTAAGTTTAGCAGCAGCTACTTCTCTCTCGAACGCGCTGGCGATTTTTTCTGGCAATTTAAAGTCTTTATGGGGAGGAGGTGCATCAAGCCCAAGCCTTTTCCAGTGATCAGGACCTTGCGCATGCCATTTTAAATTGTAATGACTTGCCCGAATATCGTTTTTCAATTTACAAACACTACAGTTTGCTTTCTTACCTTTTTTTATAAGTCATGATTTAAAACCTGCAACTTCATAATAAATTTCTCTGAATTCCCGTACATACACACTTTCTTCCCTTATAATTTCTGATTTACTTGTGCAGTCAGAATCCTAAAATTATTAACAATCAATTATTTTTAACACATTTCAAATTGACGGGTGATACCAGAAAGGGAACTTGAAAAAAATTAGTTAAGTAAAAAATAATAAGGATGGCCTGACGTAAAAATTAAAATTGAAAAAATAAAAATTACGGTTTTCAACAATTTAGGGAAAAAGCATGAACCTGCCGTGTTAAAAATAATAAATAAATAAGAGGACGAGCTCCTTATATAATGAGCTTATAACTCGTTAGCGTCGTTACAATTCATCCAAAAACTATTAATTTGTAATCAGTGCTTACTATTTATCACTGAAGCCGCGAAAAAAATGCTGAAAAATATGAGATAGCGAACATAAAGGTAATCCAACCTGTGTAAAACTACCATAAATTGGACTAGCCACGTAAAAAGTAACCCACATTCGTTTATCATTTTTTTTATAACTTGCAAGCTCTTGGAACAACGGAATTTGTAACAACAAGTATAAAGACAAGTGCACTTTTTCGTATCAGCCGTTGAAATATCGTTACAACTGTGAGAATTTAAAAAGTATATAATTTTAATATAAAATACTTACATAGCTTTGTGCACCTGTTTCACTACTCTCTGTTGATGATTCGGATTTAGCATCATCATTATTATTACTATTCTTTTTTACAATAAATTTGGACGGTTTTACACCCTCTTTGAAATTTTCACCAACTCTGAAAGTGACATTGCATAATAATTTTTAAAATTAATTGTGATTCTAATAAACGTATTCCGTATTTAATTATTCAAATATACACATATGTTGTAATTATATTAAAATCAATTGAATGAAATTATTAAAAAATGTATTTTCTAAATCATATTCTAATTTTAAAAACAGTGAAGACTTATAGAAAGTTAGAAAATTAAGAGTAATTATATTTGCATGTTAACGCTACCACTCGTAATTCGGCATCTAATTTTTTAATAAGGACTTGGTACAGTTGAACCGGTGGAAAAATTGAGCTGACGTAGAAAACGTCGATAAATGTCGACATATGGATGTGTTAATTTTTATTGAATAAGTGGGCTAACCATAAACCGAGTAAGCTAGTGATACTGAATTATATAGCTACAGGGAATATTTAATAACAATCATGTTGTAGTATAAATATATATATATATATTAAATGATGTAATCTTCAACAATTTTATTATTGATTTCGACAAACATGTTGTGTTGTACTAAGCGCTTATGGCTCGATTTTATCGTAAACCGTTGTTTGGTTAGCATAGTTAAAATCAAGTTAAATATATATATATATATATATAATATAAATTGAAAATTTTAGATATAAATACGAAAGTATTACCGAGGAAAAGATCTAACAGAATATTCAGATTAGTAGTATGTAAACGAGAGCGCTCTCGTACCCTCTGAGGGGTACGAGAGCGCTCTCGTACCTTTTAGGAGAGCCCGGTGCTCTCTCGTACCTTTTAGGAGGGCCCGGTGCTCTCTCGTACCTTTTAGGAGGGGCCGGTGCTCTCTCGTACCTTTTAGGAGGGCCCGGTGCTCTCTCGTACCTTTTAGGAGGGCCCGGTGCTCTCTCGTACCTTTTAGGAGGGGCCGGTGCTCTCTCGTACCTTTTAGGGGGCCCGGTGCTCTCTCGTACCTTTTAGGGGGCCCGGTGCTCTCTCGTGATTTTGGAAACGGTCGCTTTCTCATGATTTTAGATCTCCCAGCGTTTTTGAAAAAAGGCTGCTCTCTCGTGATTTTGAAAACCCACCACCCGAGCTCTTTTTACAGCACGACTGTAAATCTCCCTGGCGTAGCCCCCCCTGCCACCAGGCGGTCCTCGAACGCTCTTGCTTGTCCCCTGCCGCTGTACGCTCCCCACTGCTCGCGAGCGGCTCTCCCTTTTATGACCCCGCGCTCCTCGAACGCTCTTGCTTGTCCCCCGCCGCTGTACGCTCCCCCACTGCTCGTGAGCGGCTCTCCCTTTTATGACCCCAGCCGACTTTTCTGCTCGCTCTCTCTGTTTGACAACCATCGAGCGAGGACGCTCTCTCCTGCAACATCTAAAAAAAAATCTTTGAAGGACGAGAAAGTAGTTAGTTTTTTGTTTATTGAAAATTACAACCCTACCAGATTCCAATTCAGAAAGTCTTAAAGTTTACTGTAACGGTGTCCTCGAGCAGTTTGAACATCTTGAATATTTGACTAAAAAAAACTTGGCTCAATAACTCTAGCATAAATAACTCGCAGCCTGCAGAGTAAAATATTCGACTCAATAAAAAAAAAAAAACTTGTACAATACAGTCGTCGTAACTCAATAACCCTAATAAATAACTCACGTTGGTAATACTTGGAGTCATGGAAACATGAAAAAAATTCACGTGACATAGTCCTCCAATAAATTATAATAAATAACTCACAAACCATGGTGCGTGCTAAACGAGGAGCAAAAAACAGTAGTCACATTGACCTTGTAGAGTTGAAAGTTTAATAAATAAATAACACAGTAGTCCTACTGAGAGCAGGAGAACATGAGTTTAAAGGAGTTCTGTAGTCTCGCAGGTCAAGATCAGGGGAGTGGTGACGACCCCCCCCCCCCCCCCCAATGGAGGGTAAGGCCCAATCGGAAAACTCATTTCAGGTCAAAATTTAGGAGAGTGGTAACGACCGCCCCCATTGGAGGGTAAGGCCCAATCGGAAAACTCAACGTTGGTCAAGATTGGAGGAGTGGTAACAACCCTCATTGGAGGGCAAGGTCTAATCCATGGTGGACAGTCTAACTAGTTCGATCCTCCCACGAAGGGATGATTCAGTGGTGGGGTTAAAGGGTTTTTTTTGCTTGGTAGGCACTATTTAAACGTCTTAGCTCTGCTGTTGAACCATTCTTACTGTCGAACTATTCGGATCCACATCAAGTCTGCTTCCATACAGTTTCAGTGCTTTCCGAGAGTTTCAATCAGTTTGTTTGTGATTCTTAAGTCTGATTCTGTATATTTTAAGTGATTTAACCAGTCAGTTTGTGATTAACACAGTTCAAGTGATTCAACCAGTCTGTTTGCGATTCTTGTCTAACTGTTGAAGTGAATTAATTTTTTTGTCTCAGACAACAGTTTTCCTGTGTGAATTTTAGTTAACAACTTTTTTTTCTTAATTAAAAAAAAAATGGCACGAGTTAAGCAGACCGCTCGCAAATCAACTGGTGGTAAGGCTCTTATCAAGCCTATACCAAAACAAACTGCTCGCAAGTCAACAGGTGGTAAAACACATACCAAGCAGCTGTCGATGAAGTCAACGAATAAGAGTGGTCCATCTGATGGTAGAATAATAAAATCATATAGAACTAATTTGAGCATTAGTGACGATATTCATATTGTTTATGAATTCATTGATTTGGTAGCTGAAGATACTGAAATGAGTAAGTACATAAAAACTTTTTAAAACATTATTTTAAAAGGCTTCAATTCATTTTTATCAATTATTATTTTAGATCATGAAGTAAACACTATAGAGTCGCTACCAGAGGTGGAATATGAGGCATTGGATCTTTCAATGTCCCCACAAGAACCTGCCTTACCGCAGATATTTAGTAAGTAGTTAAAATTTTTCAGATTAAATTTTGAAATAAATTTGAAATAAAAAATTTAAAAAATTTTTATTTTTCAGATCTACAACGTTTTATTTGCCCATCCGCGGTACCTATAAGTGAGTTGCTTAACAGAATGGAAGACGAGGAAGAATTATCTTCATCGGAGGCTGTGGAGAGTTCACATTCATCATCATCGTCATCATCATCATCATCATCATCATCATCATCATCATCATCATCATCATCATCATCATCGGAGGAGGATATTGATGTTGAAAATTTAACCTCGTCCGGTTTCTCGGATCTAACTTCTCCACCACCGTCCATCCCTGAAGGATACATGGAAGGTAAAATTAATCAACAGTGTACTTAACTAATTTAAAAAATATCAATTGTACAATAAATTAATATTCAATTTAATTTCTGTTTCAGGTGATTTTTTATTCAGCGAGGAAGAGAGACCATGGACACCACTCCAAGCATATATTGGAGACTACTTTGGTCAACAACAGCAGCAACAACTACATCAACAACAACAGCAAGAACAACCGGAACTTCAAGAAATGTATGAGTTTATAAATCATGTGTTTGAAGAGATGTCGCGAGACATAAATGATGTGTTTGTTACTAGATTTATAAATATATTTAAAAGTACAATTTTGCGTGAATCTAATTGTTTTAAAAAAAATATAAGAGACTATATTACAGACTTAGTATTAGATTTAAAAGAACAATTATATTTAGAATTTCATACTTTTAAGTAATACATAAATTATAGTTACTATAAATTAATTGTTAATATTTATTTATTTATTTAGTGATTAACTGAGGCTAGAGCACTGCAGACAGCAGGAAAGTATAAGTATCCAAGAGTTAAGCAGGTGTCCAGGTGGGTTCGCTTTAGTATACCTGCGTAGCTCCTTAGTATACCTGCTTAGCTCCTTGGAGGTTATACTCTCCTGCTACCTGTCTTCTCCAAGATCATTATTTGTGTGTCCAGGAGCCTTCACTTTGATATACCTGCGTAGCTCCTTGGGGGTTATACTCTCTTAGTATCTAAGCTGCTGTGTTTTAACTTATTTTGTATAATAAATATTTAATTTTTACTTTAAAAACACTAATTTTATGATAATTAATTTTGTATTATAAAATGAAGTAAGGAACATTAAAGAAAAAGAATCGTTTATAAATTTAATTAATCTTTTTATTTTTACATATCAATCTCATCCCCCTGTATTCTTGAATAGTAAAAAACAAATGATGGAAATTTATAATCAACAGTATCATATCCCTCGGGGGTTGCAAATGAAGTTGTCGGTTCTTCTTTATTTAATTAAAAATTTTTTAATATACAGGCTCGTCGGATTGCACAATTTTTAGCTTTATCATCTTTATGAAAATCACATAAATAATAGGAATTAAAATCGTTCTGTATTTTTTTAAAATTTGGCTGTTCAATTGCAACATCAATGATCTCTCTGAAAAATTATAATATTTATTTATAATAATAAAAATCAGAATGATTAATAATAAATTTAAATAGAAACTCACTTATTCCAAAGTATATCCTGAAGATACTTCTTTTTTTGTGAACCATATACATAAACTCGAGTAGCATGTACTAAATTCGATTGTAATATTTTAATAATATCACCCGGTCGAGTATGGCCTGCATTCCAAGGTATATGATGATAATTTTTTTCTAGATATGTATTGACACGCTTTTCACATTTTAAAAGATTACACCAAAAAGATGAAGGCTTGAAAAGAGCAATTATAGGTACAGACAAACCACTCTGCACACCATATATTGCGAGCTCTTTAGGGATTAGTATATCTCTAGATCTACAAGAGAATTCCAAGTCCACAACGAACGCCATTTCGATAATGATTTTATAATGACACAACAACGACTAAGTTACATTTGATCGTCTCGTTAACCTTTATATCGCCAACCCCCACCACACCAAAGTCACGTGATTCACTAAAGTTAGAGTGGGGGAAAACCATTGTTCCAAAACCGTTAGAAATATAACTTTCTATTTTGTAGCAAGTTGAAACTTGTAAAAAACTGGTTTTAACTTGCAAACAAAAGAAATTCTTGACAAGAAAACTGAGTGGGAGGGGGAAACCATTGTTAACAGTTCCAAAAACCGTTAGAAATATAACTTTCTATTTTGTAGCAAGTTGAAACTTGTAAAAAAAAAAAAAAAAAAAAAAAAAAACTAGTTTCAATTTGCAAACAAAAGAAATTGTTGAAAAGAAAACTGTTCCGACCTTGAGCTGTCTATTTTCACTTCCTGCTGAAAAAAAATCCTTGAAAATAGTTTTTCTCTTTCAAATTCAAAAATAGCTTTCTCTTTTTTGAGTCACATAACCATTGGGTATAAAAAACTGTTCCAACCTTGAGCTGTCGATTTTCACTTCCTGCTGAAAAAAATCCTTGAAAATAGTTTTTCTCTTTCAAATTCAAAAATAGCTTTCTCTTTTCTTGAGTCACGTGACCATTGGGTATAAGTACTGTGGGATGGCTCTTGAGAGCTCAGTAGAGTTTGAAAACGTACAGTGAATTGTAGTGTTCATCATAGTATTTAAAATGGCTTCATTTTTGTATTTTGGTTTGAACATAAAGATATTACAAAGTAATCTTAATAATCTGCAAGATGTTACAAGTATAGACTTGCAGCATTGGATGAACATGTCTGTTGATATGACTAATACAATAAAAAATTTGCTTAACAATGGGAACTTGAATGTTCATCAAAAACAAAGATGCAACTCATATCTAATTCAATCAGTTAATATACAGGAGCGAATTAAATCTCTTCTTCAGAAAAGTGGAGGTGCATTGGAAGACAATCAGCCAAAAGAATCAATTCAGTGGAATGATCTACCTTCAATTTTTGAAAATCGAATTAGTTCTGTATTGGGAACTAACATGATACATAAAGATGTGAAATCGTTTTTAGAAGATGCTAAAACCACTTTTATAGAAAAAGTTAAAGTTGCTCTACAGAAGCAAGGCCCAATAAAAGTTAATGCTGAGGTTTCTTCTGAATATATGATTATAAAAAATAATATTGAAACTTTAGAAGTGAAAACGTTTAATAGTGCAAGTAGTCCTGTGTATATGACAACAAATGATTTAGCAGAATGGTATGATGAGAGGGTTGTACAACCATTACTTAATCAAATTGAAGAGTTTGAAGCTTCTGGATCTGGTTGGACCTTAAGACAAGTTCTAAGTGTCACTTACAATTTCAAGAAATACCAACCGATGCATGCATGTTCTTTCATAGAGCTTCCGGTTTCTATAAAAAAAAAGAAAGCTTGTTTAAATGTTAGAAATGAGTTTGATAATGAATGTTTTAAATGGGCCATATTATCTTGTCTTCATCCTGTGGAGCTTCATGCCGAAAAAGTGAGTTCATATATTTATCATGAACATGAGCTAAATTTTAAAGGGATTGATTTCCCAGTTAGATTTGATCAGATAAATCAATTTGAGAAGCAGAATGACGTATCAGTAAATGTTTTTATTCTTGAAAAAACCAATGATGTACTGGAAGTTGGTACAGCTCATTTGACTGAATCATTAAAAAATAAGCATGTCAACCTACTCTGTATACAAGATTATTATTTTGATGAAAAGCAACCAAATAAAATAGAACATGATGAACCTCCAAAATTTCATTATGTGTGGATACATGACCTGTCAAAATTAGTTAGCAGCCAGTTAACAAATCACAACGGTAAACTCTACTTCTGTAACCGATGTCTTCACTACACTTTAAAACCTTCAAAATTATTAGAGCACATTCCAATTTGTATGCAGTACAACAAATGTTTTGTAGAATTACCTAATGAAAATGATAACAAACTAAAATTTACGAACTACAAGAACCAAGAGAAGGCGTCAATCGTTATTTATGCCGATGCAGAATGTAAAATAAAAAGCTCGGACGAATCAAATCCTGATGCCCCAGACGAACACATACCTTACAGCATAGGTTATTACTTAAAAAATAGTTTTAATGATACAAAATCATATTATGCTAGTTATCGTCAAAACGAGGAAGGTGAAAAAACTCCCTCTGAATGGTTTGTAGAGGAGCTCAGAAGAGTGGGTGAAGAGTATCAAGCGCTGTACGACAAACCCAAACCCATGGTACTGACCGCAAAGGATTGGCAAAACTTCGGCTCCGCCAAGAAGTGTTGGATCTGTCAGCATGGCTTCACCCCCTCCAACCCCACCAAGGTAAGTCACACCTAAAAAAAAAAAAAAAAAAAAAAAAAAAAAAAAAAAAATTGCTAAGGTTTGGTTGTTTTTTTTCTCAGGTTCGAGACCATGATCACTTTACAGGAAAGTATAGAGGCGCGGCCCACAATTCGTGCAATTTACAGTACAACAAGGCAAAACATATCAGTGTCATTTTCCACAACCTAACTGGATATGATGCGCACCTGATTATAAAAGATCTTTATTCTGATGACATCATTAAAGGGGATCTAGAGATATTAGCTGAAAACAAAGAACGCTACATTTCCTTTACCAAAAAAATTGAGGGTAGTGTCATAGAATTCAGATTCATCGATTCATTCAGATTTATGGCATCTTCATTAGAAAAGTTAGCAAGTTATCTGCCAGAGAAGCCTATTACCACCAAAGTTAATCGTGATTTTAAATTAACTGATGAACAAATAAAGT
Source organism: Encarsia formosa (assembly GCA_038277355.1). Taxonomy (NCBI): domain Eukaryota; kingdom Metazoa; phylum Arthropoda; class Insecta; order Hymenoptera; family Aphelinidae; genus Encarsia; species Encarsia formosa. Next base: position 55,346,426 of record CM076185.1, on the reverse strand, counting down.
TATTAACGATCAAAGGTCAATTTCCATATGAATACATTGATTCTTTGGATAAGTTAAAAGAAACACAATTACCTGAACAAAAAGCTTTCTACAGTAAATTGACAGGGTGTCATATCTCCAACGAAGATTATGCTCATGCTAATCAGGTTTGGAAACAGTTGAATATCAAAAATCTTGGTGAATATTCAGATGTTTACATGCGTACTGATATAGCCTTATTGGCAGACATTTTTGAAAACTTTCGATCAACTTGCTTAGAAGCATATTCATTGGACCCAGCACATTACTACACAACGCCAGGTAATTTGAATTATTTCATGTTATTTATAGTTTAATTTTTTTACTGAGTTAATCAATTCATTTTATTCAGGTTTGTCGTTTGACGCCATGTTAAAACAAACAAAAGTAGAACTAGAGCTAATAACAGACATGGAAATGCTTCTTTTCGTAGAAAGAGGCATTAGAGGTGGGATCAATCAATGCTCCCATCGATACGCAGAAGCTAACAATAAGTATATGAATAAAGGATACGATCCTGAAAAAGAAGAAAAGTACTTAATTTATTTAGATGCTAATAATCTCTACGGGTAAATAAATAAACAATTGTTTAAACAAAAAAATTATTTATAAAAAATTTTTTTGGAAAAAAATTTTAACTTGAAAAAAAAATTTTTAGATGGGCTATGACACAGTTCTTACCGTTTGGTGGGCTCCAGTGGGTTCAAGACACTAGTAATCCTGACTTTTACAATGTACCAGATGACAGTCCAATAGGTTACTTTCTAGAGGTAGATATTGAATATGATCAATCGCTCCATGAAGAGCATCAAGACTTGCCGTTTTGTCCTGAAAATAAGCCACCACCAAACTCTAAACAAAAGAAATTGCTTACAACCTTGGATAATAAAGAGCGATATATAATTCACTATAGAGCTTTACTTCAAGCTCAAGAACATGGTTTGAAAGTAAAAAAAATCCATAGAGCTCTTCAATTTAATCAGTCTGCGTGGTTAAAAAAATATGTAGACTTCAACACAGAAAAAAGAGCAAAGGCTAAAAATGAGTTTGAAAAGAATCTATTCAAATTGTTAGTTAATGCAATTTATGGAAAAACAATGGAGAACCAACGTAAATATAAAAAAGTACGACCAATAAATAAATGGCCTGGAAGGGCTGGAGCTGAAGCATGCATTGCAAGTCCTAATTTCCATAGCATATCACGAGTAAATGATGATATGGCTATTGTTCAGATGAAACCAGCTAGAATCGTTATAAAAAAACCTATTTACATAGGTCTGGCTATCTTAGATATCTCAAAAACTTTGATGTATGACTTTCATTACTCAAAAATGAAGAAATGGATTGGATCTAAGTCCTTATCGCTTTGTTATATGGACACGGACAGCTTTATATATGAGGTACGGGGCGTAGACATTTATAAAATTATGAAGGAGCACTCGGAATTCTTTGATACATCGGCATATAAGGAGGGTAACCAATTTGGTATCGAACCTAAAAATGGTAAAGTCCTAGCAAAATTTAAAGACGAATGCAATTCTGAAATTCTCACTCATTTTGTGGGTTTGAGATCAAAATTATACAGTCTTTTAATACAAAATAATGATCCAGTATTAAAGGCTAAGGGTGTTAAGTCATCAGCACTTAGAGAAATCAAGTTCGAGCATTATAAAGACTGTCTTTTCAACAAATCAATCATAAAAGTTGAACAGCGAACCATCAGATCAAGACAACACAACATTCATACAGAAAAACAAATAAAAGTTGGTTTGAGTCCATATGACAACAAGCGATACTTGCTGGCGGATGAATGCATTCAGATTCCCTGGATAAAAAGTACAACTGACACTCTTGCTTGGGGGGACTACAGAATACCTATCATTGAAGAATTTTTAGAAAACCTGAAAAAAGAAAATGACGAGAAACTTCGAGAAAGCGAGAATAATCTGGAAGAAAGGAATTTTCTAGAAGATACAAGAAATAAACACTACCTAGAAAATGATGTGAACAAAGAAAATATTCTAGAAGAAACCAGCGTGACAGAAAAAAGACTTTCACAAGATGACGCAACTTTTGGCAATAGTTACATCACTCAATGCAACTTTCTAGGAAATGAAACAATAGATTGCGATGGTTGGGATGATGCAATGGGGGCCATAGCAGACGATTTCGATGGTTTATATAAGGGGTGCAGTCGAAGACGAGAGCTCACTTGCTGCTCAAAATTTTCAGACGACGGACCTCCACAGAAAAAGACTAGACTCAATTTTGAACGAAACGAGTGATCCTAATAAGGTAAGCATCAATACTTAAAAAAATTCCAACGTTAAAATTAACTACTTATATATTAACATTAAATTTTATTTTGTTTTATAGATACAAAAATGGATTTCACTAAGATGAATGCTATGGCAAAAACCCAATATCTCCCAAAGAAGAAGTTGACCGATCTTGTCAATGGAGAATTCTATAAAATAACTAAAATATATCAATGCAACACCAAGTTCGGAGCTAGCATTGTCGTTATAATCAACAAAGAGTTCCAAGTGTTTCTACCTGAACGTTTAAGCACATTCTTCACTAAAAATCCTGATCAGCTTGAGTTTTTGAAAGAAGAAGTAGAAAAGGATCAGTTGTTTATTAAATACTTAGGAAACCGACAACTTGAGTTTTGTAATAAGCAGTGATATGTAAAATTTGTGTGAGATCTTGTAAAAATGAAGCAAGTGACATTTAATGATTGTATTAGTGTTAAGATTATGTATGTGTATGATTATGCTAGTCGTAAAGCAAGAATGGGTCCTTGGATTCAAGCTGCTTGCGACAGAGAACGTTTTAATTTAAGAATTCAAAGGACCAGTGTTATACTAAATCCAATAATTTTTAAAATGCGAATTAAGTGTATGGAATATGTAATAGGACCTATTCTAAATAAAAGAAAATCATAACAAAATTATTTGTCTTTTTATTTATTTATTTATTTATTTTATAAATTTACCATATCATATAAAAGTTACAATATTTTTTTAATCACAGAATATTTTATTCAAATTATAAACTATTTTTATCTACCCAACTATTGTGAGAATTGTCAAAACCAAGCCACTTAACATAAACTTTATCATGCTGACTTATTTCGATAATCAAGCGTTTGACACAACAAAGTCACGAAATGTGAAATTAAAATACTATAAAAATGTTTAGGTTTTCTACCACAGGGGTACGTCTGTATTAATAAAATTTCTGTACTTCAACATAACTGTTTTTATTTTTAAAATCCTTACTTTGATTCAATCAATATTAAATTAAAATAACAAGTATCAATTACTTTATATTTTTTATAAAATTAATTTTTTCTTAAAAAACTTCCAAGTACTATATTAAAGCTGATCAAAGTCACTTTTCTAAAAAACAAACTTTATTAACTTCTAAGTATTTCATCAATGACATTTACGAAATCATGACTGTTTCATGAAACACATTCATAAAATCATGACTCATTCATGAATGACATCTATGAATTCATGATTCAGATCCATGAAATCATGAGTGTTTCATGAACTATAACTATGAGATCATGAATTGCCTTCATGAAATCACGACTGTTTCATGAATTACAACTATGAAATCATGAATTGCATCCATGAAATCATAAATTACAACTATGAAATCATGAATTGCACTCATCAAATCATGACTGTTTCATGAAGTACAACTATGAAATCATGAATTGCATCCATGAAATCATAAATTACAACTATGAAATCATGAATTGCATTCATGAAATCATGACTGTTTCATGAACTACAACTATGAAATCATGAATTGCACTCATGAAATCATGACTGTTTCATGAAGTACAACTATGAAATCATGAATTGCATCCATGAAATCATAAATTACAACTATGAAATCATGAATTGCATCCATGAAATCATGAATTACAATTATAAAATCATGACTGTTCTATGAACTACAACTATGAAATTATGAGTGTTGAAAAATTTTGCTATAAGCCTCCTCGGCGTTATTGGCTTGCACGCTAACCGAAAGGTTGGTGGTTCAAGCCCACCCGGAGCCACTTTTTTTCCAGCGCTGCAGCAGGGTGCGTTCGGCAGCAGGGACAACGCGGGCAAAGGTTGGTGGTTCAGGCACACACGGAGGCGTCAGCGCCACAACAGGGTGCGTTCGCAAGCAAGGAGCGCGCAGCTGCATGGCTGGAGGACACAGCGCAGGAAGAGCGTCCAAGGAGCGCGTAGCGGGGGAGCGTACAGCAGCGGGAGAAAGCGTCCAAGGAGCGCGTAGCGGGGGGGGGGGCACAGTGGTGGTCGCCAGCAAGGAGTGCGCAACAGTGGGGGAAGAGAGCGTCCAAGGAGTGCGCAGCGGGGGAGAGCGTTCCAAAAATCACGAGAGAGCGGCCGTTTCCAAAATCACGAGAGAGCACCGTCCTTCCAAAGGTACGAGTGCACACCGGCCCCTTCTAAAGGTACGAGTGTGCACCGGGCCCTTCTAAAAGGTACGAGAGAGCACCGGCCCCTCCTAAAAGGTACGAGAGAGCACCGGGCTCTCCTAAAAGGTACGAGAGCGCTCTCGTTTACATACTACTCAGATTCAGTGATGGATGAATCAAAACTAAATGTGTGATCAGTAGATTTATTTTTCTGAGGCGTACAATTGAACGTGACTTCCGCAATTTCTTCTTTATTTAGCTCCAACACATCGTGTTTTAATTTTCTTATTGCGTCTCTTATAGCCAATTTATTTATCATAATTCCATATTCTTCGTTTTTTTTATTTTCTTTTATTCGATTTGATAAGATTAATTTTAACTTGTCTAGTTTCTCTATTTCCGCTTTTATTTTTTCTACTGTAATTGATGCGGTGTTCTGGAGCTTCAAATTATTGTCATCTTGTAATTCTTTGTTCGCCAAATAATTTTTTACATGACATTTTACTTTACATGCATTAGGAATAGACGGTGCGACTTTCACCTCAAGGTTTTTAACATTGTATTGTTTTGCTAACTGCTTTCTTTTATGACGGTCGCTTTCTTGAAACAAAATCTTTTTAAAATTCTCTTTGGTTCGAGTAGTGACAGCAGCGGGTAAAAGTTTGTTTCGTTTTTTGGGTCGTGGTTTTTCTGAAACATCAGAACGAGTGGAGTATTCATTTTTATTGGTAACCAATGATTCAGACTCATTTTTTTTTCCTGTTGAGAGAAAGCCTACGATAAATAATTACATAATAGCATACGCCGATCACAACATTTTTTTGAAATTAAACATGACTGAGGGCACTAAACGTGTCTTTATTATTAATAATGGATTTACTTCTGTAGAACTCGCGGGGCAAGTTTGAAAAAAAATCGTTCCCGCTTCGTGCTCGAGAATTTGAACCTGCCAAACTTGTCCCCCCGCGTTCATATGCACCAATACAGTTGGAAAATTTTTTTTTTTTTTTTTCACTCATCAGTCTGAAAATTATCGACAATTTTAATTCACTCGGATTATTGTGATTGGAAACTTGGAAAAAAAATAAAAATAATTAACATACAAAGTAATTTTAAGAAGACTTGAAAGCTTTTCGGAAATCCAAAAATAAAATTTTTTGCTGTAGATACTTAAATTATTTTCAAATTGACAAGTTAAAAGACAAGTTTAACAGCCTCAGGCTAAACCATTATTAAAAATATGTCGGTATCGTCCCGTCATATTACAGATTAATTGCAGATAATTTACTCATACTAAATTATATTTGAACAATGTAATGAAATTTATACAATTATAAATCTGTGAAAGGTTTGAAGAGTTTCTTATGTAGCCAGCATTATTTAGTTAATGTTTGTTTCACTAAGTTTTGGAAAAAAATTAATTTACCTTCCTTATTGTTGTCACTGTTTCCAATTGTCATGACTTTAGTCTGATGGTCAGGAATTATAAACATTTTAATCTTACGATTATTGATGATTGGCACCTCGCCAACCGCGTAGGCCATGTAAGCTTTTTTTGCATCATCAGAAGATTTAAAAACAATATGGGCCGAATTAACATTACTGTTATATTCAACATTTATGGTAACAATTTTTCCAAACTTACTAAAGTGATTATCAATATGGGAAACATAGTTTTCATCTATAGGGACATTTTCAAGAAGCACCGTGTAAGACATTTTTCCTGGAGACGCTCTACGCTTTCTAGCCCGCTTTCTATCATCTTGATTCCGTTTCATAGTAAAATTTTTCTCATAAATTTTAAATATTTAATCAAATGATGATATTTACAACTTTATAAACTATAAAAAAGACTGTAAAAAAAAAATTTTCCCATATGTGAGTATAACTTTAAAATTTGTTGTTTATTAAAATATTTTTTAGGTAAACTTTTTTTTTTCTTTATTTTATACCAAACTGTTGAATGTACTTAACCAAAGTATGCTACAGATTCTCTGATGATCAAATAAACACGCCGATATTATAGTGACTGTTTTTATACTGAAACAGCTGGAGGGCAGTTTGAGCTTTCCGCTAGTGCTACGAACATCGTAAAGCCAGGCACAAGCTGTAATCGAAATTTCGATAGTTCCAAGCTGTATAATCAATTTTTTGCCGTATATCATTGTTGCTGTTTTCTTTAAATTGTCATAGTAATAGTATTTGTAAATGTCTTTAATTTTATTAGTAAGAAGATGGTACATAAGGTTATGTACTAGATCACATACGAAGCCATAATGTATTTTTATTAATGTATATATATACATCATTTATCGATTTTTCTCATCACGGATAGTTTAACAAGCAGTGTCAGTGAAAAAAAACAGTTTATTTTTACTTTGGTGTGTACAGTTGAGCAAAAATTTGACTGAAAATAAGGTTATGGAGAGGAGGCGCGTCTATAAACTTTATTTATGTATTGTGGCTTTACTCAATGATATCATGAAAGCTTAACGAAATTTCATGAAAATCTTAAATACCGAAAAACAAAGTTATGCATGTCGTTTAGGCTTTTAAATATTTGTGTATGTACTGTTAACGTAGTACTTGGGGAATTTTTTGATATTCATTAATCAATTTACAACTTTTTTTTCAATTTTCTCGAAAAAATCAGCAATTTTTATTGCAAAATCAAATAAAAGTTAATTGAAAACGTTTTACTAAATAATAAGCCGTATGAATTGAAAAGTTTCATGAATTTTGTAACATAAAAGATTGTAAAATTATAAAAAAAATACATGAGCTATATAATCCATAATGAGTGATCTGGAATTCTTGAGCGATTGTTGCCGGGTTTCGGATACTATGAGTAATCTAGAAGTTACAGTGACTTCTCCAATAGTCACGACATTTTATGAGCAATCTAATAAGGAGAAGCAAAAAGAAATATTAAAAGAACAAGGAAGGCATTACAATGTGAAGTTGTGGTTGAAGCATAACAATTTTGATCAGTATCCGGTGGAATGTGAAGATATAGAAAAATCAATTACTACGGCAAATTTTAATCTGGACACGAAACCTACATTATTCGATCTCAGCTCGAGTTTAAAGAAATCTTTATTAAAATCAGGATACATAGTAGTAAATCCACCTGAACCAAATATTTTAGGAAAATTAGAGAAAAATGCAAAAAAAAAAAAACAAATCTACCTGTAGTAGAAAATAATAACTTTGAATTCTTCACAAGCTCGCAAATTACTGTTTATTCTGACGGTATGTTTGACTTTTTTGTAAATGTAACTGAAATGTCTGTAGTACCTACTTTTATGTACGATTTAAGGCTTTTCGTCGTATAGCTAATTATTATCTATCGCTGTTGAAAACACAAAAGTGCTATTTAAAAAATACTAGCTCAAAAGTTAAGCATGAAAGTTGCTATTTTGAAAATCGTTTTGAGTAATTGTGTCAATGTAGCTAATTTCGATGAAGCAAGCTGGAATCATTGCTGTTGCGTACAAATTTCATATTTTTTTAATGCAGCCGGACTCATTTAAGAGTTGAATCCTCTTAGGGGATCGTTGTTATCTTATTTTATAATTCTTTTTTCGTTTTTGACGTTTCCTGAATATAAATGGTTATTATTATGTACAATAGCGAAACCTCGTACGAAAGAAGCAAACGGAACCAATTTATCAGTATAAAAAGCAACAAATGAATAGGTTAAAAATCGTAAATTTTTTGTTCATAATTTATCTGAAACTACTTAATATTTAAATATAATCATTATCCATTCAAAAAAAAAAATTTTTAAATAAAATTTAACGTAACCTGCAACTCACAAAAATAAAATATATCTTATACTCAAATTGTCAAATTGAAAGCATAGGTTTAATTGGTAGTGTCTCACTAAATCCCACGCGTTAATATTTACCTCATATGTATTTTTATTTATTGACACTCCAATATTTTACACTGCTTTTTACTGCATGATTCAGTAACAGTCACTTATTCTTTCTCTCACTGTACGAGTAATCGATTTAGTGTAAGTGAATTTTTTAAAACTGCACTAAGTTTTTTTTTCTCGGAAACAATTGAATTAGTTGCTCTATTGTTCGAAAGCATGCATATTTTTACTTCGTATATGTAATAGTGTAGTCTTCGTTACAATGTGTTTCATTTAGACTTAATGATTTCATAAACGTGTTTTTTCATTGAGAAATTCCTTTTGATCCAGTTGAAATTTTTTTTTTTTTTTTTTACTACTTTTATTTGTCAGATTTGCATGTTTTCAAAATAGCTTATAAAACAAATATAACTAAATCGATATTTTGTTGCAAAGCTTTAAATTATATTTTCACAATTTGTACTTATACTACAACATTTTTCAAATTCAAACATTGTGAGTATACGAAAAAAGACTGAAAATGTACATTTAAAAGAATTCTAAAATAATGTTGTTTAAGAGATTACATTAGTATTATATTATTATATAGTGTACTGTGTATAAACAACGTTATTATTGTAGGCTAATTTTTTATTTAAGCATTTAGTCTAAAACTGTAAATACATCAGCTATTACGTTCAATTTAATCGTTGTTATATGTTTGTAATTTTAATCCTCGTTCAAAGGTTCATTTTTAGGTCGCCAGAAACAGTTTTTTATTATTTGTTTATTGTAGCTTTTCAACTGCACTCAAATAAATACATTTTATGTAACAAAAGGATTACGAGTTGATATCGTTGTACTAGTTCACAATAAACTTCTGATATTTCTGTATATTCTCTTCATTTTTAATTTATACCTTTCATCATATACTCAATAGTAGACATATGGCAGTATGGCCAGACAGAAGGGGCGTGGCCTAATGACGTCACCACTAGCCCCAGCGCCAGTCCTGGCGGGAGTCCCCACTGCCCTACCAGGGTAGCATAGCGCGGCAGAGGTGGCATGACGTCATCGGCTGTAGGGCCCTGCGTGCATTATGCAAATTATATGCAAATTTTATGCAAATTTTTGGAATTTATGCTTTTTTTTTTTTTTTTTTTACAGAGTTAAAAATGCTAGTTGTATTCAAATTTTTGAAGATTTCAGATTTTATGCAACTTTGAAAATTTTTTAAGAGTATAATGGTAGTTGTAATCAAATTTTTGAAAATTTCAGGTTTAAATGATTTTTCAATTTTAAAACATTTTTTTTACAAATTTCTAAAATTTAATTTTCTACAAATATTTAATTTTGAAAAGAGTAAATTATGTTTATTAAAAAAGTGGGAAAAATTTAGGAACATAGGTGTGTGAAATTAAAAAGAGTAAATTTATTTACAGAACCTTTATTCAAAACGTATTTTACAAATTATTTGAATTTTTTGTAACCATCTTTTTTTGGGTCGGCTGAAGAGTTTTTTTGAAAGCCAGGGTTATCGTTTCCTTTTTTTTTATCTTCTTTTTCTTTAGAAATGAGAGGTTTGTTTTGCTCGGGATCCTGTATCCTGTCGAGCTTGGTGTAGCCGGAGTTAGAACTTTTGCCGATTCCCATTTTTGTTACAGTTGTCTCAACGTTTTTGAACTTGCTGAAGACCTGGCCCATGTTAATAGTAACGGGACTAGAATAGTACTGAAGGGGTTGTTTGAAAAACCTTTATTAAGTAATTGTGAGATTTTTTCATTCTGCGTGTAAATTTTGAGAATCATCTCTTGAAATGATGGGTAAATAGCAGGCCTGTAGTTCAGCTAACACCAAGTCTATAAAATGAGTGTCTTGTCGTTGAGATTCATCGAGATATTCGCGTACATAGTTCTCAATACTTTCTTTTACAAGTACGTAATACTGATTAAAATAATCGGCAATACGTAAACAATTATTTACTTTGGTGAGATCTTCTTTTTTGAAATGTTCAATCAAGAAGTTTACAATACCTTCGTAAATTTTGTTCACTAAATTCTGCTTCTCGCTCAAATTTTTGAATCTACTTAAAATGCACGGAATCATCTCTTTGAAACCCTCGTATGTAGGTTGTTGCAGTACGACGCAATTCCGATTTTCAATTTTTTTCTTTATGTTGGCGGTTTCGAGTAGCGTTTCCAGAGAAGATTTTTGTTTTGCAGCTTCTTCCTGTTCACCAGTCGTCTCAGTCTTCAGATTTTCAAGCACTCGTTCGTTTATAATAACTGCTCTTTTTTCAAACGATTCTCCAAAAACGATATTGTGAAGTAGTTAAGGCTATACCGATCCTGGATACACCCCCTCGGAACCCACCCCCGTTCGGAGGGGGTTGAAAGGGTAATAGGGGGTGGGTAAGGTAATTGTGGGGGGTGGTTTTGCTATTGGATTTTGAGTGGACCGTTGGTCTATGAGGGGTGGGTTTTGGGGGTGGTTTTACTATTCGATTTTTGGATTGACCTATTGTCTATGAGGATTGATTTTACTATTGGTGAAAAATGATTATTTTCCTGTTCGATTTTTTAACTGACCGATTGTCTATAAGGAATTTTTTTTTTTTTTTGGGGGGGAGGGGGTGGTTTATTATTGGTGAAAAATAATTATTAGATAATATTAGATGGTTTTCTTGAGTATGAATTAGTGGCGACAGCAGCAGCAATAGCATCAACGTTACTAGGTATAGTCGACATATGCGGTAGCTGCAGGCTGCAGCAGCATGGTATAGTGTGCGAGTGTATCCTCGCACTCTCTCGCAGCAGCAACGTTACTAGGTATAGTCGATATATGCGGTAGCTGCAGGCTGCAGCAGCATGGTATAGTGTGCGAGTGTATCCTCGCACTCTCTCGCAGCATCAACGTTACTAGGTATAGTCGACATATGCGGTAGCTGCAGGCTGCAGCAGCATGGTATAGTGTGTGAGTGTATCCTCGCACTCTCTCGCTCTCGATCGTTGCGCGTACGCGTAGCGTCTTGTAGCTAAGCAACGGAGTGCGGATGGTAGAAATGAACGCTGAAAGTTCTGTCCTCTCTCCGAATGCATGTGCCACGATGCCGGTGTTGCGTAGTAATTTTTATCATGTGCATGCGAGTTGTATCATTTCGATGGTAACCAACAGGATGTTGTGTCTCGGGATAAAATTCTTTTTTCACCCGTCACGTGGAAAATGTCATAGTGAACAATGGAATAGTTTTTGTTTTCTTTTTTTAACTCGCTATAGAGTAAAATTCAAGACATCGATACAGGATGCTGTGTCGTCTTATCGCTTGAAGACGAATAACAGTAGCTCGATCTTTAAAATGTTTTGTCTTTGGATAAAATTTCCTTCTCGTTTGTCCTATGGAAGGGATTCATAGTGCAGTGGCTTTTGTTTTCTTTTTTTAATTTGTCTTATTATAAAGTTCGCGAGATGATTTTCATGCCACAGTTGTGTGTCGTCCGTCGGAAAGTTTGTGTCGGTAAAGTTTTTAGAAGTTAACAAATTTTTAGTTTTGTTATAACTCCTGTGAACATGGACTCAGAAAAAAAAAGTGAAAATTTAGATTCTAGTGTGGAAGGATCTGCAAACTGTGATCAAAGTAGATCAAGGAGTATATCAAGATCATCATCGTCCTCTGGTTCCTCGTCGTCTGATTCATCAGGATCGTCATCGTCGTCAGCCTCTAATAAAAATGAAACTATTGACATAAAAGGATTCAATAAATTGTTAAAGAAAATAAATAATCAAATTATCAGAGTAGATAAAAAGATAAATGAAGGTATAGTAAAATGAATAAATTAATTCAACTCTAACTTAAATTTTTTTTAACTGTTACTTTTTTTCTAGTTACAGACGACGAAGCTAAGACATCGGCAAAAATTAATAAAGAACTTGACACAAGTGAGTCTAACAAATTATTTAACTTATATTAAAAATTAATGAAAAAAAAAAAAAAAAAAAAAAATTTCTGTTTCAGTTAAAAGGGATCTTATAAAACTGAACGAGTCGATAAGTGGTGAAAATAGGATAAGAAGTAAGTTATTTTATATTTATAAACTAAAATATAAATAACTTTTTTTTTTTTTTCAGTTGCAGAACAATTAAAAGCTGACTCTGAATTGAAGACAGTACTAGAACAAAGTAAGTAATTTTAAATAAATTCATAACAATTGTAAATAATAATAATAATAATAATAATAATAATAATTTTATTTTAGTACGGCTACGATCATGTGGAATATTCAACATTTTGAGTAGAATGCTTGAAGATATTAAAATACTAAGATTTCATGCAGAAAAAAAGCAAGGTAATAAAAAAAAAAAAATAGTAATAATAACATTAATAATCATTGAATATATTAATATAATAAAAATGAATAAATTTATTTTCCAGCGGATGGTTCACCATTCATAGATGCGGTCAAGGCGACCGCAGAAAAGATGACCAAGAAGAAAAACACTGTAAAGAAACCAGTGAAAATCACTCCTTCCTTAACAATGAGTTTTTCGGACCCGAAAGCCATTGAAAAGTCTAGTCTTAATCAGGTAAAATTTTTGTTTTTACTTTTTTTAATTATTTGTAATTCAATTTTTTTTTTTTTTTTTTTTCATAGAACAATATACGTATAAAATCGGATATTAAAATACCTTCAGAACTTGCAATTCAACAAGAAGTTTTAGAAAAAGTAAGTAAAACTATTAATTTTTGAATCATTAATTGAAATAAGACTAACGAATCAATTTTTACAGTTACATGCAGTTGGTCAACAACAAAGACTTAAAGTTGAATCAACTAATGCAAATACAAAAAATATAGTAAGTTTCATATAAAATATATTTTAAAATTATATATTATAAAGTTGTATCTTATAAATAATATTTGTATAATTTGTCTAGATTCAAAAAGCATTTGAGTATGCTCAGAGGCATGAGCAACAAGCACAACAAAAACAACAAGAACAACAAGAAGAATTAAAAAAATCGGTAAGTTCTTAATTTTTTTCTTATGTAATAAAATAATAGTTTATCCTAAAGCCCAATCGGGCTTTAACGGCGATTTGGTTTTTTTTAAACCGACTGCCGTGAAAGCCTGTAGGGCTTTATATACTTTGATTTTTGGTTTTAGGTTAGGACGCTTCAAAGAAAAACTATTTTAGGATGATTATTTCATTTATATTATACATCCCGCGCGTAGCTGATGATCCCCTGAGTAATTAAAAAAAAAATTATCCCGAACAAAGCCCGCATTGAAAAGTTATGAACGTTTCATTTTTCGAAACGCTGATTCCCTTTGGTCAGGGGAATTCGATTTCAGTTTCGAGCATCCGGTCTCTCTGCCTGCGCTCTCTGTAGACTTAACCGGACGTGACGTATGCGGTGGGCGTGTCTATTTTTGCTGTCTCACTCATACGGCTTACCTACCGCGGCAGACGGGGGCATGAAGGCCCGAGCCTGTAGCCATGAGGCGACTGGTGGCGCTGTATCAATTAGCAGCTCCCTACAGCTGACTCGTGAGCTGACTACAGCTGACTGCGGAGCCGCTGAGCCGAGCAGCTTGTAATGTGTTATGAGCAATAACTTTTTTATAAATAATTGATTGTCATAGAAAAAACAGTACTGAAGACCCTTATTTTCATTATATATTAAATAAGTGGTAGAATTTACAATTATTAATTTGTTTAATTTCAATAAAAGAGTATGAAATAAATAATCTCTACAGTCTTTCTATGATCATCATCATCAAAGATTTTTCAATTATTGTGGTGTGCCCTGTGAGTTGATAATAATTGTGCTGTGGTTGTGTTGGGAACCTGATGGCTGGAGGTGCATATTGGCAATATTAAAAATAAAGTTTTTTCTGAATGAGTGTGCGTGTGTGTGTGTGTGTGTGTGTGTCAGGTTGAACTTGCAAATTACTTTTTTATAATCCACCCAACTTGCAAATTGCAAAAGGTGCAATTGCAGCACATAATGTCATTGTCATACGCATTATCGCTTAATTTCATAGAATCATCATAGAAATGTATATGCTCTGAGCCAATACTCTTGAACTGTTAAAGTTTTGTAATCCTACCCTTTTTCAAAAATAAACTTGATGTCTGAAAGTTTTGTAATCCCACCTTTTTTCTAAAATAAACTTGATGTCTGACAATGAATTTTAATTTTGATTGTAACTGTTACATTCACTCAGGGTGTTAATGATAAATATATTTAAGTCAACATGAATCAATTATTAAAATTTTTTATCTTTTTTGTTGTCTGTATGCAAGCTTAAGTTATGCGGCCAAAGTGATTTTACATTTTAAAATTGGTTAATTAAGAAGTACAAAAGAAATAGATAGTTTTGGGTCTAGGTATCCAGTGGACCAGAAATTATGAATTTTATTTGGCATGGATTTTTAAAGTACGGATGAGCATTTGCTCCATTATTTTTAGAGTGGATTTAGTTTGTCCATCAATTATGTATGCAAAATGAATTCAAAAGTACTTCATAACAGTAAATTATGTCTATGATTTTTATGTGTTCTGACTAATGATAAAATTTATGTAAAAGAAATTTAAACCTAAAGAACTAGATGTATCCAAGTTAACATGAATCAATTATTAAAAATTTTTATCTTTTTTGTTTTCTGTAAGCAAGCTTAAGTTATGCGGCCAAAGTGATTTTAAATTTTAAAATTGGTTACTTTTTTTTACAAGAATTAAAAAGTACAATAGAAATAGATAGTTTTGGGTCTAGGTATCCAGTGGACCAGAAATTATGAATTCTATTTGGCATGGATTTTTAAAGTACGGATGAGCATTTGCTCCATTATTTTCAAAGTGGATTTAGTTTGTTCATCAATTATGTATGCAAAATGAATTCAAAAGTACTTCATAACAGTAAATTATGTCTATGATTTTTGTGTGTTCTGGCTAATGATAAAATTATATGAAAGAAATTTAAACCTATAGAACTAGATATATCCAAGTCAACATGAATCAATTATTAAAAATTTTTATCTTTTTTGTTTTCTGTAAGCAAGCTTAAGTTATGAGGCCAAAGTGATTTTAAATTTTAAAATTGGTTAATTTTTTTTTTACAAGAATTAAAAAGTACAAAAGAAATAGATAGTTTTGGGTCTAGGTATCCAGTGGACCAAAAATTATGAATTCTATTTGGCATGGATTTTTAAAGTACGGATGAGCATTTGCTCCATTATTTTTAGAGTGGATTTAGTTTGTCCATCTATTATGTATGCAAAACGAATTCAAAAGTAGTTCATAACAATAAATTATGTCTATGATTTTTATGTGTTCTGGCTAATGATAAAATTATATGAAAGAAATTTTAAACAGAAGAACTAGATTTATCTAAGTTAACATGAACCAATCATTGAAAATTTTAATCTTTTTTTTAATCATTTTATGGTTACAAATGAGTATTTGCTACATTTCAATGTAAATTTACATTAAAATAAAGTTATGCAATGTACATTTAAAAAATAGGTAAATACTAAATTGAATTTTTTTTTTTTACATATGAAATTGATTTACCTAGGACTTTTATGGGTTCTGGTTTATGTCGTGGTTTTACATCAGAATAATTGAATATATCTTAGTTATTGTTAAATTATTTAGAATTTGTTAAGATCGTGAAATCATTTATTAAGACATATTTCAACAATATTAATGATGTATTTATGGAGTTTGGTTTTTTTGAACTTGTGGACAAAAAGGAAATACATTTAAATATTTACCGAATTTACGCAATAAAATCTTTAAAAAATACTTTTAAAAAAGTAATATTTACGGCGATTGGTTTTTTAAAAAGGAATCTAAATAAAAAATTATACGCTAAGTATGATCTTTAAAAAATACTTTTAAAAAAGTAATATTTACGGCGATTGGTTTTTTTAAAAGGAGTCTAAATAAAAAGTTTTACGCTAAATATAATAATCTTTTTTTGAAAATGAATTAATGAAAGAAGTGAAATCAAAAAATTTATTACGGACGACTTGAGGCCGAATTACTTATTATTTAAAAATAATTTTCTCTTCTAAAAGATGATTATATTATGTTGAATCACCTTCAATATACGTAAAGTTAACATTTTTCAATTATAGCACATACATGGGAAAACACATGCAAATTGCACACAACTCAAACACTTTTTAAAATTAAAAATTAAAATATGTTGTTAAGAAGCACACTGAGCATTCAAAATATAATTTAAAAAACACAGGTATCAATGCTTTTTTCGAGATAATTTAGTTCAAAGAATATTAAATTTTTACAGGTCAAGTATAGCCATACATTGTGATTTAGTTGATTTCTAACTCAATTACAACATGTTTTAATTTTAAAAAGTGTTTGAGCTGTGTGCAATTTGCATGTGTTTTCCCATGTATGTGCTATAATTGAAAAATGCTAACTTTACGTATATTGAAGGTGATTCAACATAATATAATCATCTTTTAGAAGAGAAAATTATTTTTAAATAATAAGTAATTCAGCCTCAAGTCGTCCGTAATAAATTTTTTGATTTCACTTCTTTCATTAATTCATTTTCAAATAAAGATTATTATATTTAGCGTAAAACTTTTTATTTAGACTCCTTTTAAATAAATTTTTAACTCAATTTCTTTCTTTTCTTTTTTTTTTTTTAGACTTGTGATTCTTTTGAGGAAGCAATAGACTTAACAGATGAGTTGCGCGAACTCATAGATCAAACAGGAATAGTCGAGAAAGCAGAAGAAGAAGAAAAAAATACATCATCGGTGAAAACAGAAGCAGAAGCAGAAGCAGAAGCAGGAGAAGAAGATGGAAAGAAGAAAAGAAAGATGAAAAGAGAACTAACTGAAGAAAAAAGAAAACATAAGAAACAGAAGAAAGATAAAAAAAATAAAGAGTGATTGACGCTTTGTCAAGCACTCTTTATTTTTCTTATACTTTTACTATATTTTTAAAAAATTTTTGCGCCTATTTAATACTTTTTTTTATTTTTCTATTTTTAGCATTATTTTTAAAAAAATTTTCGCACTATTTTATTACTATTTTTATTTTTCTATGTTTGCATTATTTTTATACTTTTCTATTTAATTTTTACACTATTTTGTTATACTTTTAAAAACTGCTTTCTAGTTATTTTAAACATATTTATCAATATCTTTGAGTAGATGAATAAATAATTAAAGTTTTTTTTTTTAATTTTCATGCTATTTTGAAACTATTTTTTATTTTTCTATTTTAGCATTATTTTTATACTTTTTTGTTCTATTGTAACACTATTTTTGTTATACTTTTCAAGACTGCTTTAATAACTATTTTATACATGAACTCATTTATCAATATTTAAAAAAAAAATATATTTAGCGTTATTTTTAGACTATTTTTATTAATATTATTATTATTATTATTATTATTACTATTTTTTTACTAATTGCTTTTAAAACTATTTTATACACATACATACATACATGTGCAAACATTTATACCAATGTCTTATAATGAATAAATAAATAAATAAACAATTTTATACTCCTTTTTACTTTCTCTTTATTTAAAATTTCATTTGATCTGTACAATTTCATGAAAAATATGAAAAAGATCGTAGTGGAGAACTTAAAAAATCATTACATCCTTCATCAGTCTCATCTATGTCATCTATTATTCGAGGTTTGTTAACATTGATCCAAGACTTCTGTTTAGAAGCGTTCTTTGCAGCACACTTAAAAAAAGGTGAATAATCCTTATGATTACAGCAAAAATCATCCTTAGAACAGCCAAGACTTTTGAGAGAAGGACAACCATAGATTTCTAAATCTATTACTAGTCTGTAATTTAAAAAAAGAAAAAACGATTGATATTTAAATTAAATAAATAAGCATTAGAATAAGTATGTAATTAAAACTTACGTTTGGGGTAGCATTTTTTGAAGAAAAATCTTTTTCATGTTTCCCTTGGTAAAAATTTTTTTTGCACCATCTAAATATTTTCTCAATACATCTGTTAATTGTTCATAAACTATTTCACCATAATTCCATTGAATACAATGAAAACACTTTTGCAAATAACGTGCAGTACATTTTTCTTCAGCTGTTAAATTATCCCAAGAAAATGGTGGTTTAAAAGTAAAAACCAGCGGTAGAGTAGAATCGTCTAAGTTGAAAATAGCCAACTCTTTCACAATAAAGTCGTTTCTAGATTTTTGAAAGCCTTGAAAGTCTACAACAAACTGCATTTTAGATCTGCACTGTTAAACAATTTCAACATAACTAGATGGATAGGTAAAACTTTAACTTCTTTTATAGTGATTCCCCCTCTCTTCTCCTATTAACTATTATCCTAAGCTGTTATTATTATTCCTCCTATTATTATCCTAAACTATTTCCCTCTCTCCTCCTCATTCTTTGATAAAATATAATGCAGTAAGTGTTCATCGGTCAGTTTTCTACTCCTTCTTTCAAGTGTATCATCTCTCATTATTGTGAATTCATAAACATTTAAGTAGCAGAAGATTTACAATTATAAAAATAAGTTTATGTTATTCAATAAAAAATTAGTGATTATTAACTAAATAAAATTAGTGATTAGTGATAACTAAATTTAACCATGGATACCATTTTAGATACTTTGCATCACTTAAATAGTGCAATCGTGTCAATAAATTCAGGTCTTGCTCAAACCAATGTTATTGAGGGGTGGTTGTCTATAACAGAACTATCTATTGATATTTTGACAGACATCAATGTACAAAATAAAACCGATTTGTTGGCTAAATTTCTAATAATTAAAAACAAGTTTAGAAATTTTTTAGAAAACTCGTATCAAAGTCATGAAGAGAATAATATTGACAGTGAATCAACGAGTCAAAAAAACGATGATGAATCATCAAATCCATTGGATGGATTCGAAGAATTGATTGAAGATTTTACTGAAAATTCTAACATAATTATAAATAATCAAGACTTAAACGAGATTCAAAATAAGATTCATATATTAATTCAAGAGATTGATTTTCTACAACAGAAAATGCCATCTCTCACTAGACCTGAAAAAAAGAAGTGTGAAACTTTTTTAATCAAACTTATATCATTGAAACATAAATTTGAACATGCTATAAAAATTGGTGGTGGTGGTGATTTAGATATAAAAAAGGAGAATATTCGATATGATGACTTCGACTCAGCTTTTGAACGTCGTATACGAGCGGGTAATTTTATTTATTTATTTAATATAAACTTTTTTAACTCAATAATTCTATTTTTTTTTTTT
This sequence comes from Encarsia formosa, assembly GCA_038277355.1. Classification (NCBI taxonomy): domain Eukaryota; kingdom Metazoa; phylum Arthropoda; class Insecta; order Hymenoptera; family Aphelinidae; genus Encarsia; species Encarsia formosa. The sequence goes on along the minus strand of CM076185.1, from coordinate 55,326,804 downwards.
TTTTTTTTCTATTGCTTATAGGAGTAATATCAAACCTTGGTCATAAAGATTTAGACTCTTTTTTGGTAGATGCTTATAAACCCTTCCAAGACAAGGTTAAACAAGCTGTTGAAGAATTTGATGTAATCAATGTTAATGTTATGTTGATGGCAGAGTTTGAGCTTCAGAAGGATGATACACCTAAACGCGAAGTAAAATACTTTTCTACGGAGAATGGAGTCGTAGTTGCTCTGTCAAACCTAGAACGTTTTTTTGATGAGAAAATTTCTTTACCGTTGCAACGTGATATACAAGAGTTTGAGACACGTGATTCTGGTTGGAGTTTAAAACAAATTATTAGTCTTACAATTAACATAAACAAACATGAACCTATTAGAGGAAGTTCTTACGTCAAACTACCTAAATCAATTGAAAATAAACATGCCGTTGTCAATGTGAGAATCGAATTTGATAATTTTTGCTTTAAATGGGCCGTCTTATCAGCATATTATCCTCAAAAGCGAAATACTAATTATCTTCCGACATATCAAAATAAAGAAGCTTTAGGTGAAGTCAACTTTGAAGGACTGTCATTCCCAACACCACCCGAACAAGTAGAAATTTTTGAAAAAAATAATCCTAATATTTCAATACATCTTTATATTCTTAAAAAAAAAAATGATAAATTTGGAGTTTACCCTTACTATCTCACTCCAGAGAAGAAAGATAAACACTATCATTTATTGATAGTTCATCCTGAAAAGTATTACATTGACGAAGATGCTGATGATTATATTGAAAAAAGTCTCGAAAACTCAACGGTAAATTTTAATTATCATTATACTTGGATTAAAAATTTACCTAAACTTCTTGGGAGACAGTACTCTAAAACAGGCCATAAAATCTATGTTTGTGACAGATGTATTCACTTTTTTCATGAAAAAAATAAGCTAGATACTCATGAAAAGGATTGTCGACTCATTAATAAATGTAAAATAACATTACCTAAAAATAAAGCTGAAGCAACTCTTTCTTTTAAGAATGTTAACTATGCAGAGTGGGTACCAATTACTATTTATAGTGATATAGAATGTCTACTTAAAAAAATAGAAGTGCATCCTGAATCAGTTAGCGGAAAGTCCGTCAAAATTCAAGAACATCAAGCACATAGTATTGGATTTTACGTGAAAAATCGTTTTAGCAATGAGCTTAATGGTTATAGAAGTTATCGACAAGAAGAAGAAAATCAAGAGACTCCTGCTCAATGGTTTGTAAGATCATTAGAAGAACTGTGTCCAAAGATTCAAAAAGTATTCTCTACGAATGAGGCTATGATGCTTACATCACGCGATAAAGAAAACTTTAGGAGAGCACAAAAATGTCATATATGTAAAAAACCTTTTACTAAAGATTGTATTAAGGTTAGAGATCACTGTCACTTCACTTCAAAGTAAGAAAAAAAAAAAAAAAAAAAAAAAAAAAAAAAATTATTATTAACATTAAAATGTTTAATTTAATTACAGGTACCGCGGAGCTGCTCACCAAGTTTGCAACCATTTCTATAAAAACGCTAGATATATTCCAATAATACTACATAACCTTTCAAATTATGATTCGCACTTTCTCATCAAAGAAATTGCAAATGATGAAATTTTAAAAGGAAACGTTCGAATCATAGCACAGAATGGAGAACGTTATATCTCTTTCACCAAATATGTTCAAGGAATGAATTTGAGTTTTAGATTCATTGATTCATTTAGATTTATGCCCTTGTCATTAGAAAAATTAGCTGGGATTGCAAAAAACTTTGAAATATTGGATGAAGAGTTTGCCAAAGATGGTTTTACAGATACTGAACTTTTGAAAAAAAAGAAGTCTTCCCTTATGAGTACATACAAAGTTTTGAACAGCTACGAGAGAATAAATTACCAGCTCCGTCAGAGTTCGCAAGTACTTTGACAAATAGTCAAATAAGCAATGATGATTATGAACATGCTACAAAAGTATGGAGTATGTATAACAAAGACAAGACTTTAGGCGGTTATTCAGATGTATATTTAAAAACAGATGTCTTGTTGCTTGCGTGTATATTTGAAAACTTTAGATCGACATGTATGAAATATTATAAATTAGATGCAGCTCATTTTTTAACGACACCCTCGTTGACTTGGAACGCGATGCTAAAACATACAGAAGTTGAACTAGAACTTCTTCAAGACATTGATATGTTAATGTTTATTGAGAGAGGTAAAAAGATCTTTAATTTTTTTTTTTTTTTTTTTTTTTTTTTTTTAATAAACTTGAATAAAATACATTTTTACCGTAGGTATTCGAGGAGGAGTGAGTCAATGTTCGAACAGATACTCTAAGGCTAACAATATTTACATGGGAAAAGAAAATTATAACCCTAATGAAGACGATAAATACATAATTTTTCTAGATATAAATAATTTATATGGTATAAATGATTATTATTGCATTGTTTTTACTGCTATTAACTTATTTTTCGTTTTTAGGATGGGCTATGACACAACCGCTTCCTTATAAAAACTTTGAGTGGGTAAAAAAACCTGAGGAAATTGATCTAGATGACTATCCTGACGAATTCAATTTAGAAGAATGTCCCGATGAGAGCAGTATTGGTCTCATTCTTGAAGTTGATTTAGAATGTCCTAATAATGAAAGGTATCACGATGATCACAAAGATCTACCGTTCTGTCCAGAACATGGATCAGCTCCAGGGTCCACGCAAAAGAGATTAATGACACAATTAACAGACAAGAATCGATACGTTATACACTATAGAGCATTGAAGCAAGCAATAAAAAATGGAATGATACTCAAAAAAATACATAGAGCTTTAAAATTTGAACAAAAAGCATGGCTTAAAAAGTATGTAGATTATAACACAGATATGAGAAAAGCAGCTACCACAGAGTTTGATATTCTCTTTTTCAAATTAATGATTAATGCAGTCTATGGTTCGTAGTAAAATTATTATAACTATTTATAATATTTCATGTAAAACTGTAACTATTATTTTCTAGGAAAGACCATGGAAAATAAACGAAACCATGAGGAAATTAAAATGGGTAATAAATGGGATGGACGTTATGGTGTTGGTGCTATGCTTTCAAATGCTGCATTCAAACGCTGCACAATTTTTTTTGATAAGCTGGTAGCAGTTCACATGAGGAAGTTAGACATTTACATGGATAAACCTATATACGTAGGTCTATCTGTTTTAGACCTCTCTAAAATCAAGTTATATGATTTTCACTATGAATTCATGAAGAAAAATCTAAAAGATCAGGCCAAATTATTGTACACAGACACAGACAGTCTTCTATATGAAGTAAAAAATGTTAACATATATGATGTTATAAGAAAAAATCCTAAAGAGTTTGATACGAGTAACTATTCGATAGACATTGAATTTGGAATCGTTCCGGGTAACAAAAAAGTATTAGGTATCATGAAAGACGAATGCGGAGGTAAAATCATTACTGAATTCATAGGGATTCGCAGTAAACTTTATAATATTCAAGTTCAAGGGGTTAAACCTATTATGAAAGCCAAAGGTATTAAAAGTTGTCTTTTAAAGTCATGCTTCGTAAGTGAAGAAATTAGAAAGTCAGTCATTGTTCCTGAAGACTTTAAAAAGTGTCTCATCGATAAAACAATTAAAAATGATGTTCAGTGTAATATCCGTTTTAGAGATCATATTGTAAAAACTGAAAAGGTTAACAAGATTGCATTAGATCCAGCTGACGAGAAACGATACTTGATCCCAGGACGTACCGATACTCTACCATGGGGTCACTATAAGGCAATCGATAAAGAAAAATTTAATGAACTAGACGAAGAAGACTTGGATTTATTGGGTACTATTGTAAATATAGATAACGATAGTCTTCTCCTCACTCTTTTTTAGAAAGAGGTGGTGGGAGAAACGTTTGAAATACAACCACATCACCCAGCAGAACTCATTCATCAGTGTCACACTCAGCCAAGACATCTTAAGGGGGTACATATACCTAAAAAAAAAAAAACTCAGAAAAAATTTTGTAATTCTTTTGAAAATTATTTATTCAAAAAGATATTTTTTTCCCATAATATACAGACATTTTTACATAGTTTTTTAAATTTAGAAAATTAAAATAACTGTTTTTATAAGTGTTATAAAATTCAGCTTATTTAGGCTATAAAAGTTCATTGCTCGTAAAGTCAAAATTTTTCCTTAAAGCGGATGGACCCAGGACTTGGCATAGTTGTTGTACATGTGAACCCTCATGAGCGAAACCTCATGCAACCAAATCCAAGCACTATTAAGCTACTTGCATACTCTAAAATTGCTTAGTGTGGTTAAAATTTTGATAGTTTTTATCATTTTAGTCAATTTCTGGTGTGCCATCAGCTTAATAATGCTTAGATTTGGTTGTCTGAGGTTGCGCTCATGAGGGTTCACATGTACAACAAGTGTGCAAAGTCCTGGGTCCATCTGCTGTCTGGAAAAATTTTGGCTTTACGAGCAATGCCCTCATTTTCTCAAAAATCACATATTTGAGAAAATGGCTTTTGAAGTTCTGAAAAGATTTTGATGAATAAAATGTAACACATCAACACATAAACATTTATATTTTGAAAATATCTTGTCACAGGACTCTTGCTTGATGTAAATACTCTTTCGCACACAGCCGGATACTTTTTTTTTCTCCTGCTCCTAAAGTGACCCAATTAGCTTTTTTATCAAAAACACAGATCACACACTATTAGGCACCAAGACCAAGTTAAGACTTTGAGTCAGCGGAGTCTTCACATGCAATTATCTAAAAATTATCTTTAATTTTAAATCACAGAATTATTTTTTCATTTCACATTTGTCCATAAACACATTTTTTTTAACAATTAAAAAACTTCATTAGTTTACCTGGTAAGAATTGGTCATTTATTCTTAAATATCTTTTTTTTTAATAAAACTAACTTATTTACTTCAGATTGAAATAATAACAAAAACAAAACCAAGTGAAGTAGAATTTCACTAGTAAGATGACTCAAAGAACAAAAAAGTAGTCATGAACTTTTAACGCTGCAGAAATACCTAATTTGATATCGATAGATCGATATTCGATACTAATTGGTCAATATACCAAAGTAGTCTCGTAGAGGTAATATATGTCATATATTATGTCATAAAGGTTATAAACTTTTTTATGCGATCGATTCTAACTTAATAAATTGTTTTTAGCATTAGACTTGAAATGAAAGTTAATCTGTCATTCTTAACTTTCATTATTAAGATATTGTGTCGCGGAAAAAATCTAATCACAGATAAAAAAATTTTCTGTTCTTTCATCGCTTTTATTAGATGAAAACGATATAAATACTTACAGTTCTGTTCGTAGATAAAAAAAAATTATACCTACATTGCGAAAATTAAAAAAGGAAAAAATACATCGAAAAAGCATTTGTACCTATAGTATCGTAGAAAGTATTTTTGCTACTAGAACGGACTTAAAATTCTTGAATTTCAAAAAAAGCCATTTCAACGTTAATTTAATAAATTGAATGTCTTTATTAAATTAACTGTAACTTTTTTTCCTTAACGAATCAAGAAACGCGGTTTGCGGCATTTGAAAGCTGATGTAAAAGTACATCAAAAAACACAAAAAACTGAAAATTGATTTTTTGAAAAATTTTAAGTATATGTACCTCCTTAAACGAAACTTAAACTTGTTGGAAGCATCTACAGCAAAAAAATTTAAAGGTTTTTATTTTTAATTTTCTCATCATTATTTCAATATCACAAAGTACTTTTTTGAAATATTTCTTCATAAAAAAAAAAAAAAAAAATTCTGTTCTATTGTTTCAGATGGATCTAACAAAACTCAATGAAGCAGGTTGCTGAGACAAAGCAACAAGCATCAAAGACTTAGATGTAACTCGCTCTTATATGGTTGTAGAGCTTAGAAACGTGGAAACTCATAGATATGGACAGAAAATTGTGGCTGAGTTGGATGGTGGGTTGTTTATATTCCTCCCAACCAATGTTTGCAAATACTTACAAAAAAACTTAACTGAATACATACAGCTCCAAGAAGCTGCAAATAAACTCAAGTTAATAGTTAAACCACTTGGTGGTTTTAAAATTAAATTTGAAATTGTATAGAATCAGTAGACTAACTAGAAAAAATGTATACTCATTAAACCACTTGATAGTTTTGAAATTAATATTAATATTGAAATTATATAGAATCAATAGTTTAACTAGAAAAATGTATACTCATCATAAAAATGTGATTATGTTAAAAAAAAAAAAAAAAAAAGTTTTAAAATAAATTGAAAATTATCTAAATATTTTGTTTTCATTTCAAATTCCTTACTCAACTGCAACTAAATAATGAAATCTAATTCTTGATCATTTACTTATTTATTTAACAATTTTAATTGAATATTTTTATCTAATTTTAGGATTATAAAATAATGAAGCAATTTTTTATTTTCTAATCATTTATTTAATACAAATTTCTTTTTTACAAATTAAATAAAATACATTTTTTACAATAACTTTTGTTTTTGATTTCAAGTAATTTCTTTTCTAAAATAGAGTTAATAATTAGTCCAACTCTTTTGATTCTAAAACAAAAACGTTCTCTATCACGAGCTGTTTGCTCCCACTCTCCTTGACGTGCCTTCTTGTGAGCATAAGACCAGTGATATATCGTTCGTATTTGAGGATCTTCCTCAAATCGTACTTTTTTTTTTAATTTTTTCATTACTGTACATAATGACTTTCGTTGAGAAGGTCTAACGATGAAATGAATGTACATACAATGATGGATACAAGTTTTATAAAATTTTCTTGTCAGTCCAACTGTTGTGAGAACTGTCAAATCCTAACCACTTAACGTATGCCTGCTTACCACGTCTTCTTAATACTTTTTTGACCAGATATACGTCAGAATACTTCACTTTTTGTAGTTCATGTTCATAGAATCCACCTTTGATTGGTTGATCTTGATAATCTTTGAGATAATACATCAATGGATCGTATGTACCTACACGTTCTATAGAAAATATCTCTGTTGACCAATTGGGTGTATATCCTTTTTCAAAAATTTGTTTGGTTTTACTGATTCGTACCTTATTGTTTACTTTAACCTTTTGTTTCTTTACTTTAACTCGACATAGATGTGAAAATTTTTTCAATACTTCAGTCTTATTTTCTTATCTAACATCGATAGGTTTCATACCTATTGTTCGATGGTTGCTGTTATTTTAATTCTTAACAAGTTCACTGAACATGTTGTCGTGTCGGCACCAGCTCCCCTTTTTAAAATTAAAATAATTTTAAGCTAATTCTTAAGTTATTTACAAATTATTCAATTATTAGTTAAATACGATAAATTAGTAAGTATAAATAAGAGAGAGAGAGAGAGAATAAAAAGAAGAAAAAGAGAGAGAGAGAGGAAAAGCGAACAGGAGCTGGGAAAAAGAAGAGAGGGAGAGGACAAAAGAAACGCGTCAGCACGGGACGCCTGGCTGAGTGAAGGAAAAGCCAGCACCGGACCCCAACAATAGAGCGTCACGGCAAGGAGGCGGGAGGCCATAAACAATCCCCCGTGACCGCCGGTCAGTGACATTGACCCAATGAGGCCTCAAGGAATCGGGTTCCATAATATTTTAGGCGGACTTTACTTGTAGGAGAGGGAGTCCACACATGAGGAATATTATAATAAATTAGGCCAAGGCCAAGCCCTCGTGGAAAAGAGGCCAAATCATTGGTTTTTCCCCCGGATTCGGGCACACATGGGAGGGTCCATGATCCCCTCTACGGGAGTGGGTCCTCATGCGTAGGGGTATAAATAGGGCCGCGAACGCGAGCCCGGGAGCTTGGTTTTTCAGTCGCGATCCAGAACTCGACCCGTGCACATCGTTCCGCGAGGAAGATCTCCCCAACTTGACTCACGGGAGTTAGAGATTTTCAAAGTCTCGATATTTAAAAAAAAAAAAAACATATCGAGATCAACCTGAGTGACTATTTATAGTCTTATTTTTAAGGGCATTTCTGAGTTTTCGAATCAGTGCACCTAATTCGCGAGTTTTTGAATAAGTGCGAGGGTTAACACAAATTAGAGTTCCGGCAGTGACTAGTTTGGTTTTAAAAGACTTTAAAGAAACAGCATTGTGTCCGACTAAAGAAAAGAGCCTGGAATTTCCTTCAAGACGGCGTAGAACCACCGATTCACCACCTCAAGCAGCCCAGCGGGAATCTTCGGCTTTCAGCACTCTCTCTCTCTCTCTGTGCAGTGTCCAGAACTTTAATAGAACTAAGATTATTTTTAAGGAAGTAGATCGTGTAACGTTTGTAATGGTTTGGTTTTGATAATAAATAGATTTTCTTAGTAGTCTTTCGGGTTCTGTAGTTTTATTAATTATCCTCCTCTCAGTTATTCGAATCACCTACCCGGTTATAAAAAAGGGTGAAGTAGATTCAAATTAAGTAAATAGATCTGTCCCGATTTTGGGACATGACAATGTTCAACCATTTATAGTTACCATTCAAACTAAATGTAATGCACATTTTTCTTTTGAGGGTACGATTGAATCGTTCAACGATAGAAGCTTTGAGATTAGAATAAGTAGAATATAAATGAATACCATATTTTTTCATGAGTTTCTCAAAGTATGAATTATAAAATTCTTTACCCTGGTCTGTATGCAGATTTTTAGGCACATGCCCTTGTTTTAATATAGATTCCATAGCTTCTGTGACATCTTCACCATTTTTACGTTTTATAGGAACGGCCCAAGAATACTTTGAAAATACATCTATGACAGTCAACATATATCTATAACCTTTATTTTCACGAGCATAAGGTATTATTTCAACGAGATCCGCTTGCCAGGTTTCATCATATCCTCTAACATCAAATTTTCGACGTGTATAATTACGACGCGCAGGTTTATGAAGTTCCTCAACGATTCTTTTTCGTTCCATCTTTGATTGCTAGTGAAATTTCATCCAACTTTTGAGCAAGTTTTTCAATCTCAGTTTGAAAACTCTTCAATATTTTTTCTGCAATTGAATTTCCTAGCTCTTGTGACAGCCTAAGGAATCAAAGCTTCCAAATTGTTTGTTAAATCTTCTGTTATTTGGATATTATTATCTATCATTCGCTTCTTTAAAATATGTAAATTTACTGCATCGTATTCGTTTGATGAATCAGCAAGATTACAAAGTCTTTTTCTACCGATATCATACTGACCATCTTGGGTAAGTTTATAACCAATACCAGGTGGACCTCGGGGAGCTGTCACTGTAGCTGATTTTGTATCAGTTCGTCCGAACACGTCAACACTCATTCTGATACTGATAGATAACATAAGAATTAGAATCTAATATATCCAGCCTCTTGAAGTTCCTCAATGATAGCTAAAATTTCATTGTCATGATTATTGTTGCCAGCATTTCTTTTTGCTACAATTAAACGAAGTCAATCTACTAATTCATTTGGGTCATCCTAAAATTTATAATCAATGACTGAGTGTCTATTGGCAACCTTGAATGATGATAAAGTTTTCCTATCAACAGTGTTCAACTTTGATAAAATACCACTACCTTTTGGATTAAACATAGGAGCAATGATATCATTGTATTGAGCACTATTTGAATGATATCGCATGTCTCCTTTTTTATTCAAATGTGCTCCCGATTCTTCTAATATTTTTTTATAATTTGCTTTATCACTCTTTGTTACAGAATCAATAGGTGGACGTTTGAGAACAATCAATTCAGTTAGTCCAACCGTCCTTGGATATTTTTTATGACCAACAACAATATTATTATTTGTGAATGAAATTGGTAATTTACCTAGTTGAAAGTTACTATTAGGATTAACTTTTACTCCATAGATTTGATCCGTTGTAGTATCTTTTTTTTTAATAAGTCGAGTGTAATCATCATCGACAACAACGGAAGAGCTAACGTTTGGTTCAATTTGTTGTTCTATAATAGATTCATCTAAACTTGATTTAGAAAAATTCATTAGTTCATTCTCACCAAATTTAAATGAATTCTTTACTGGAGTATTATGATTAAATGAAGGAAGATTAAGGTAGTTCCCAAAAAAATTGAGTTTCTTAAAAAATCTCTAGAATTTTGCACAGAGGTAGATTTTTGAGTCCTGTACACGCTGGTATTTTTCTTAAACCCCCAAGCCACACTTAATTTTGAGATATTGGGCTCAGAAGTTTCAATTTTTTACATGGGATTCCTATGCTGAGCGCAAGAATGCATATTTATTTTGAAGGTTATTCTCTCATTGCAAACTCAATTTTCTTAAAATATTTTTTAAAAACAGGTTTTCTTGTAGGGCAAGATCTTAGAAATCGTATCGTACAAAGATAAACATAGCAAGCGATATTAACTTATGAGATATACAATCAAAAAGAATGAAAAATGCATGATTTTAGCATGATTTCGAGCAGCGCACTCTGTTCTGTGAAAAGGTGCCAATTCTCAAAAATCTTCGATAGCTCAATTTTGATCGCAGAATTACCATTTTGGTCAATTTTTCTTCCTTAGGTCAAAAGGAATCGAGATCCGTTTCCCCCATGTATCAGGTAAACTATTATAGGGTAGTTTCAGCAGGTTTTTAGGGGATGAAATGAAAAAAAACCAGAAAAAGCATGGTTTTACGATGATTTTCATAACTTATCGGATAGAAAAAATTATTATTGGTTATTTTTTTTTAACAAATCAATTGTTCTAGGGTAATACTACATTATATTCTAAAAACTACCCCTAAAAAGTTAATTCGGGGGTGGAAAAAGGGTTAATTTTAAAAATAATCGCTTGCAGTCTTTGATCATTTTTTAAAGATAAAAAACGTTATACTCGTCATTATTTTACGTGAACTTGTCTAGTAAAAGTTTTTCTACAATTTTTTTTGCAACTAACAACCCTTATTAGGGGGTGTTTTTTGTTTTTTTTCTAATATTTAGACAGAAACAGTAAACCTGAAATAAAACCATGCAGATCTTTGAAAAATAAATGTTTAAACTATGACTTTACGAAATTGTTCATGTTTTGTGATTTTACATTTATAAAAACTACCCCTAAAAAATTAATTCGGGGGTGGAAAAAGGGTTGATTTTAAAAATAATCGCTTGCTGTCTTTGAACATTTTTTAAAGATAAAAAAACGTTATACTCGTCATTATTTTACGTGAACTTGTCTAGTAAAAGTTTTTCTACAACTTTTTTTGCAACTAACAACCCTTATTAGGGGGTGTTTTTTGTTTTTTTTCTAATATTTAGACAGAAACAGTAAACCTGAAATAAAACTATGCAGACCTTTGAAAAATAAATGTTAAAACTATGACTTTACGAAATCGTTCATGTTTTGTGATTTTACATTTATAAAAACTACCCCTAAAAAATTAATTCGGGGGTGGAAAAAGGGTTGATTTTAAAAATAATCGCTTGCTGTCTTTGAACATTTTTCAAAGATAAAAAAACGTTATACTCGTCATTATTCTACGTGAACTTGTCTAGTAAAAGTTTTTCTACAATTTTTTTTGCAACTAACAACCCTTATTAGGGGGTGTTTTTTGTTTTTTTTCTAATATTTAGTCAGAAACAGTAAACCTGAAATAAAACTATGCAGACCTTTGAAAAATAAATGTTAAAACTATGACTTTACGAAATCGTTCATGTTTTGTGATTTTACATTTATAAAAACTACCCCTAAAAAATTAGTTCGGGGGTAAAAATTGGAAGAAATTCTTAAGGTGTTAACATGGTTACTACTTGATACGCGAGTGACTTAAATACAAAAAAAAAATTTCACGTAAAATTGTGTGTCTAGTTTTTATTTTTCTTCGTAGCTTTGTTTACATTTAAGTTCAACGGCGTTGAATTTGTTTACATTAGATGCGCTTCGCTTAGTGTGTATTGACTTCAAGGTCACTACTGCATTTTGTAAACAAAGTGGTGCTTCTGCTAAGCTTATAGTTATGTTGGTGTCAGTCGTCTGTCAAAATTGACAGGATCAACAACTCCGATGCTAAGTCAAAGTTTGAACAGAGCGATATGAGTGATATAGTTAGTTTTAAACGGGTGGTTTTGCTCGGTGTATTGAAACAAGAAAGTTATAATAACCGACAAAAATCAACGGAAGAAGTCATAGACTTCATTTTAAATGAATGTAAATTATTTAAATCAGAAGCGATGCGAAAGTGCGTCGAGAGACAATTTTCGTCTTTGTTTTTAACTAAAATTGTATATTTTATGAAAAAAATATCCAAAAATCGAAGGAGTTACGATAATCTTCTTCAAGAAAATAGTGAATGGTGTAGTGGTGATTTTACGTTGGACCTTTCTGATCAAAACGTCGCATCACACATCGGATCTGGTAAGCTTCATTTTTTTGAAATCATTCAATAATTAAGTTTCTTCGCTATATTTACAACTACTAAATAGCTTTATTGATTTTTTCTAAATATTTATACTGGATGACATAATTATCGTAATGAATGAAGTCATTGAAACTCGGCAAATCAAAAACCTTTTAGATTTCTTTTTTTTAATTCCACAGTTACTTACTATTATATACCATTAGTATTTTTTAAATTTGAATTTTTATAGCTTATAATATTCGCAATTTTTGTGGGGTTTTCTTGGCAAAAGTCAATATCAACATTAAAAATTAAAAATTCCTGGAGTAGTTACTTTACATTCATTACCTAAAATTGAGAAACAATAACACTTTTGATTAATATATTTATTCTCGTTAAAATAAATAATTGAGTGGTTTTAAATTTGAAAAAAAATGTGGATTAATTTATTTATATGTATTAAAAATCGTAACAAACTCAATTTTCAAATAATTATTGAAAGCTTAATCTTCTTTTACAAAATAATAATATTATTAAACATAAGATTATATTTTACTCGATTACCGTCAGTGATTTTATTTATCAATATTGAAAAAAAGTACTTTTTAAAAATTTTATTTTTATGCAAATATTATGAATAAATTTAATCATATAAAATCGTGTGTGCATTACACGTGTAATAAAAAGCTAATTAATAATCGGATTTCAGTGTTCATGAATATAATTAGCATTTATTTTCAAGAATCACTATTATAGTTTAAAATTTTCAAAGAAAAAACAGTTAATGTTTTTTATTTTCAGCCAAAAGTTCATTGAAAATTTTAACAATCCACTAGTAGCAACTCTGAAAATGAAATACTTATATCGGCTACGAATAAGAAATTAGTATACTTTTAAAAATCAAAATGATAAACTTTTTTTTTATTATTTCTTAACTAACAATGTCATAAATTAAACTAAATATTAAAATATACTAAAAATTTTATTGGTTTATTATTTTAAAATTTCAAAATTTATTACAATTTTAAAATAATTTTACGTGATGTCAACTTTAAAACGTTATCTCTTATGTACATAGTACACTTTTGAGTGTACTTTAAATATGGTTTTTTACTGAGAGTAAATTTTAAAAAATTTTCAGCAATCATCAGAAGTATTGTTTTATATCAAGATTTTGTATATTTTATTTTTTAAACATTTGATTTGAAAAAAAATTGCAAAAATTTTTACACATTCTCCAAATTTTTAAAATAAAACATAAGTCATACAGCTTTAATATTATTAACAAATTCTTACTAAATAGAAATATTATTTGAATAAATAGAATAAAAAAATATTTAAACACCAACATAGATTTTTAAAGCCACAAAAACCGTCAATTGGTTAATGTTTTATGGGGATATTTAGTCATTTTATTTTTCTTCAGCCCTGTAAGAAATGCTAATTAGGAAATAGCTATTCAACGGCTATTTAAAATGTCTTGAGAATATGAAACGCTGTATGAAACGCTTTTTTTTCTTTTTAATGAACATTTACTATATTCAAAATCAATGAATTTTTTTGAACACTTACAATTTGCTTTTAATAGCGAAGTTTAATAAAAAATAATAAAAATAATAGCCTTATAAAAATTTCATAGAATTATGGAATTTTAATAATTATCTTCAAATTACATGCAATGAGAATAAACACGTGCAATATGCCAGTTTTGAGGTTACAAAAAATTTTTTGCCCATTTTATATAGACGATTGATGGATTGAAATCGACCGTAAAACGAAATAATTTTGAATAGCTATTTTTTGGGTATTGTTAATGGGATAAACACAACCTCTAAACTAAATTAAAAAAAGAAGAAAATAGGCAATTTTCAGCTTTTTTTTTTAACTCAGTCATTGCTTATTTTAACTACCCTGTTTCGACTTTCGTGGCCATTTTAAATAATCGCAATTCTAACTGGGAGAGTACTTATTAGCAAGACTTTACTTTTTCATTGTAGTAGATAAAACAATGAGAGATCCCCCGCATCCCCACTTCCCCCGCAAATAACCCGGGGCGTTCCTCCGCAGATAACCCAAGGTCCCCCCTCCCTCCCCCCGATAACCCGGGGCGATCCTCCGCAGATAACCCAATAACTCCGGGCGGTCCTCCCCAGAGCACCCCCTCCCCCTCAGATAACCCGGAGCGATCCTCCGCAGATAACCCGGAGTCGAAAATAACCTCCGCCGTACTGCACCATCCGACGCACTACACCCGTCGTATTACACCAGCCGACCGCGATGCTGCACCGCCGTACTACACTCCGCAGCTGCACCGAGTGGTCGCACCGTAGTACACCCCACAGCTGCACCGTGCTGCCACACCGAGCGGCCGTACTACACCCCGCAGCTGCACCGAGCGGCCGCACCGCTACACCCAGCGGCCGTATTATACCCCGCCGTAATATATCCCCAATCCGAGGTAATGTAGGTACCTGCGGCTGCTCGCGGGGATTCACTTCGCTGTGAGCTGTAGACTTGTGAGTAAATTTATGTGAAATTATTTATGAAAAAAATTATTTAAATTTAATAAAAATTATTTTTAAATTTATTTACAAAAATTATGAAAAATTATTTTTAAATTTATTTACAAAAATTATGAAAAATTATTTTTAAATTTATTTACAAAAATTATGAAAAATTATTTTTAAATTTATTTACAAAAATTATTTAAAAATCATTCAGGAGGGGTACTTAAATGAAAGCAGTTAATTTCAAAAATAATCATTTATTAAAAACTACTTAAGACCATAATACATTATTACTAATTACTTAAAACTATGGTACATAATTACAATTCAATTAAATTTTTTTCTTTTTCTTTAATTTTCTCAAATTTAATCTTTTTTTCATTTTTCTTCTCATAAGTTTTTTGTTCTTCTTGAAGCTTTTGAAAGCTTTTATGTTGCTCATCTTTTTTTTCATCAGAATAACTTTTAAAACCCGAGGACTT
Source organism: Encarsia formosa (assembly GCA_038277355.1). Lineage (NCBI taxonomy): Eukaryota > Metazoa > Arthropoda > Insecta > Hymenoptera > Aphelinidae > Encarsia > Encarsia formosa. The sequence goes on along the minus strand of CM076185.1, from coordinate 55,311,435 downwards.
TTCATCTTTCATTCTTTCATAGCCAGAGGAGCTCTGTTCTTGACCCATGATGACTGAGTAATGACCAAAACTGATGTGAATGTTCGTTTTTATATCCACTCCATGGCTTCCTCGAGAGTTTCGCTTTTATTGATGAATTTTTTCAACTGCTTTACATTTCGGAGAGCGCATCTAAAGTTGTCCCTGTGATACTCGCATACGGTTTCAATGGTGTCCATCGGTGGGTATGCGTACGCAGCGACGTCTTTGACGTTGAATCTAAAGCGCTCCAACCATTTCTTCTGCATTGCTCCGGCAACGTAAACTACTGTGGCCTTTTCCAAAGACTGGCGAACTATATCGCCAATCGATCTGTAAGGTTCGCGACCCGATTCCCAACTCAGGCCGTGATAATTACGTTCTAAATTACTATTGATGTCTTTGTAAGTTTTAGTGAGACGACTCAGGGGATACGGTTCTTTGAACAGAAAAACTTTGGGGTCTGTGCCTTCGTCGAGTGAAGTAATAGCCAACTCTTTGATTATGTAATCGTGATCTTTTCTGATATCTCGTCCTTGTTTGATAACGCTTCCTGGCTGTACGAAGCCGAGCATGTCCACGGCGTACCTCATCTTGACGATTAATGATCGCTCTGGTGTTAATTTTTTTTCTTTTATACTAGTTTTTTTACATCCCCACTCACTGAGTTGTACTGGACGATTCGGTCGTGTAGGATTATACAGTATGCAGTGGTTCCAGCTGGAAAATTGTCTCTTGATTCGATCTCCAATCGAAAGTCTACCGGTGCGCTCTTGAGTGACTCGTTTTGTTTAGAGCAATCGATGACTATCAGAGGAATCTTCTCGATGAACTGCGATTTGTTTAGAGTAGGCTCGGGGTCTTTACTGTAGTATGAGTTTTGAAAATGAGCGTACATGTCGTAGATGATCGCGTACTCATTCTTTGCAATATTGAGATTCAAGTTGTTGTAGGGATAATACTGGGAATTCAAGAAGAGTTTAACGTTGCTCAAGTTGCAGTGATCAAAGTGACCGGCGTTTGCCGTATTGAGAGATTTTCGATTGGTTTGTAGACCAAGGATGACATAGCGAGGTTTTTCGAGTTGATTTGAAGTTTTTACAGTCCAAACGTGTTTGGAAGTTGCGGGAAGCAACGGATACTCAAAAAATTCTTTTGATCTAAAGCTCATTGTGATTGGACGATCTTTTTCGAGAAATTTGAGCAAGCCTACTCGGCGGGAATCCGAGACCAAAACGTAAGGCATAAGCCACTCGATTTTTGTCAATTGAATACTGACAGTTTCAAAAGTATCATTGCCGGTCGTGTTGGTCTTTGTTTGAATGATGGCGTTCAAGTCGTCTCTGGATCGAATGAGAATTAGTTCGAGCTTAACGTTGACTACAATTTTACGATAATCTTCGGCAAAGCCAAGTATCATGCTGAGAGGAATGAAAACGTCAAAGTAACCATCGTCGTTTACAAGCTGAGGCTTTTCCGTGAGACCAAACCAACCGGCATTTTGCGCGAGTAAACTCTGATTAGGATTAAAAGAGAGCCAATTTTTCATGAGAGTGGAGAGACCGACATTTTTACATCGATCAATCTCGATTCCGTTCAACTCCAAACGGATATCATCGAATAAGTAACAGATACCATTGTTAACAAATTCGGTTTTTTCTGGTTTTTTATTTGTTTCGGTATCAAAAAGACGACCGCAGATGTGAAGTACACTGCGACATGGTAATAAACACAAATCTTGATGTTGAATTGATATACGAATCTCGTCGTTGTTGTTGTAATTAGTCGCGGTATACGGCTGATGAGCGTGCATCTCGTAGTGGGAGATACTTTCATCGAACGCGACTGGACTCTGAATGTTTAGAATGTCTTCCATTTTTCCAACAGCAAAAGAATATACAAGTTATTTTCCACCAGGAACTATTTTTAGTCCTAGACTTTTGAGAAACTGGATATTCTGCCGTGTTAACGCTTTGGTTGTTCGTCGACGACTGATTGAAGAACCGCATGATGCAGTGCTTTTATATTCTCTTGTTTGAAATCCTTTGCCATTGTACACGATTCCCATTATGATGATTTTATATGCAGGTGAATAGTTATTTCTTCTTCTCGAAAATTAACTAGTCTTCCGTCTTGATCGACAATACGCAACTGAATGTGATCTATACACTTGACTGACACCGGTAAATAAATTACTTGCGAGGGAATTTCGATGATTTTGAAACCAGGATCCTCGACAGGGAAAAATTCGTGAATCGTGTGAACTTTCTTGTTATTTATGTAAGCTCCCGTGGTTATATTGCACTCGACTCTCAAAGAGTTTATACTGAAAATATTAACTGGAAAATCTGAAACGTGTTTGAAACCAGTGGAAAGTTTACGATGTCTGAATCCCAGAATATCTGCGATAGAATCTTGAGGAGTAAAGTCAATTTCGGTTGTGCACGTAATTTCACTGTGTAGAGTACTTTCGTTGGGTCTTATTATAAGTCCAGTTTCAATATTTTTTTCTTTAAGTTTATCAATAATATATTTTTCTATGGCACTAATCTCGTAACAACCAACGTCAAATTCAATCACTTGATCACCGATATAAAATTTATCTTTACCAATATCGATATTGGGAATCGAATTGAACGACAAGAATTCAACCAAACCAAGAGTGTAATGTCGATTTGGAATAAGTTCGATGGGGGGAAAATATTCAGCTTCCAAAATAGAAGATTTGCCCGATAAAGTAAGAGTTAATGACTCCATGACATCTCGGAATAGACTGAAGTTTTGGTTTGAAAGTCTGTGGTTATATACCCTCGCTTAAAAATTTCAAACACAAATGTCCGCAGTTGAACGTGTTGAAAGTTTGGTATTTTTCGGGGTTGTAGTTGACCTCTTCAACATTAAGATAAATCATCAACTCCACGGGTGGTCGAAGATCACCAAAGCTGTCAAAGTAAACAACTTTTTTGCCACGCTTTTTGTACGCAACCCAATGAGTTCCTGGTCCGGTGTCGTTATCGAGGTTCACAATTGCAGATTCTTGAAATCTTGGACCCGATGATGGTAATTTATTCTTCATAAACACTCCTCGAAAATGTGGAATTTTTAACTTTTTAGCAAACTCAATTAAATCAAAGTTTGATAAAGCCCTATTTGGTAAACTTATTTCGAGCTTTTTTTTTTTAATCCATTGCCTTTGTAACGCTTCAAATACAAGCCAAGACCTGTCTTGTAACGTTTGAGATACAGTCCTTTTCCCAAAGCAATAGTCTCCATTGTTTTGTTGTGTCTTTTGTTTTCGTCCAACTGTTGACGAGCCGACTTCTTTGCTTCGTTGATGGCCTTGTAGACACCAGCAGCTCCACCGGCAAGAGCTCCCGTGGCACTCAAACCCGCGAACAAGGGTATGAGAGGCAAGACTCCACCGATCTTTCCAACAGGTAAAATTCGAGGAACTCTGACTCTACTTTTTCCACCTGCTTGCTTGATAGCTTTTCTAGCAGCTTTGAGTGATTCGGTGATAATACTTTTAGATGATTTACCAGGGGCACTTACTTTAGACGATGCTCTGATTATTGAGTTTAGAGTGGTCATTTTTTTACTTGTCGATTTTCTTGTTTTTCTCGATTTTCTTGTTTTTCTTGATTTTTTCTGGGATCTTCTTTTAAGACCCATCCCCATTTTAGATTTTAATTTCATGACGTTAGTCACTCCGTAAGCAGCTGCTTTTTCTCCTAAAGATGCGTCTTTGGAAATGACTCTTTGCCACGCTTTTTCAGCTAGAACTTTGTCTGCTGAGTTTCGAGCAGAAATATTTTCTTTGTTTTTCGAGTATGCTATGTCGTGTTGCTTACACGCCGAGTCAAGCAGATTTACTGGCTGATCTCCTCGAGCCAATCGAGTTGCTAGTTTTGTACCGGGCCCGCAGTAGTTGTATCCCGGAATATGTAACTCAAACGGTAACTTGTTGATTACTTTATTTATTAAACCGCGACCGCTCTTCTTATGAATGATCATACCTCTACGAAGGTCAGTCTACGAATGATTGAAAGAGTATAAAAGTTCTGTATTTATACTTTTACAATCATTCTTGTATCAGCTCTTGATCAATCAACATGGATTTTACACAAAGCTCAGTGAAACTACCGGTGCAAAATTTCGATATTGTAGCGGAAAAGGATAAAAAAGAGAAGCGGCACGGTGACTTATTACCCAACAGTATTAGAGCAGTCATTTCCGGACCATCGAATTGCGGAAAAACCAACAGTATACTTACTCTCCTGACACATCCAAACGGTTTAAGATTCGAGAACGTTTACGTATACTCAAAATCACTCAATCAACCCAAGTACCAGTTTTTGAAACAACTTTTTGAACCCATCGATGGTATTCAGTACCTCGAATTCAACGACAACGAAGAAGTAATCGCACCCTCGGAAGCCCTTCCTAATTCAATCATGATCTTCGATGACATAGCCTGTGAAAAGCAGAAGCACGTGAGAGCTTTTTTCTGTATGGGCAGACACAAAGACGTGGATTGTTTTTATCTCTGTCAGTCGTATGCCGCTGTACCAAAGCACCTGGTGAGAGATAATGTTAATATGTTGGTTTTATTTCGTCAAGATGAAATTAATTTAAAGCACATATACAACGATCACGTCAATACCGACATGCAGTATGAAAAATTCAAAAGCTTATGCTCGAATTGTTGGAAAGACGGTAAACATAGTTTCATCGTGATCGACAAAGACAGAGGTATAAACGAAGGTCGGTATCGTAAAGGTTTCGACTGTTTTGCTATAAATATAGCTTGATGTTTAAAAAATCTTTCAGTCTATAGTGAGACATCTTACTGTTAACATGGCAGACTATATTAAACAGAAGAGAGTTTTAGAAGAGCTGGTTAAAGCTCGCAACGCCGTTAAACGAAAGTATAATTTTATAAAATTACAAAAATATGATACCGATCGCATCTTGAATGAAACATTCAAACCCATCACTGATCCCCTTCGACAACTTGTTGAAAATGAAAAACGATTAAAGATTTTTAAGAAAAATGAAGAAGAAAAAGAGAAAAGTATTGTACAAGAAGAAGATGAACAAGAGGAAGAAGAAGAAAATGATAATAAAATAGAAAATTTTCAATCAACCAATAAAACGCAAGCTGAACAAGAGGAAGAAGAAGAAAATGATAATGAAATAGAAAATTTTCAATCAACCAATGAAATGCAAGCTGACTTTGAAGAAAATGATGAGTCATACCACGAAATTGACAAAACAATTCAACGCGAAGAAGAAGAAAATGACTTAGGAGTGTCCCATTTTGACCGAGATAAAATATACGGAATCGAAAAAACCGGAGATGGATATAGACTTGGAAACGCATCGATAAGATTTGAAAGAGATAACATCGTTGTTAATGATGTTCCTTTTCCTAGAACCAAAGGACTTTTCGATCTCATCGTTCTCAGAAATCCTCTAAAATACGAAATTAAAGATTTAAATCCGTACAAAGAAATTCTAGAAATTTCGAACGTACACAGAAAAAGTTTCAAGCCCAACGCTCAGATAAAAACACATAGATTCAGCAATAAATATAATAATATCATTGCACCTCTATTCGGAGTGGACTCTCCTAAACCAAAAACTCCTTCGAGAGCTTTGAAAAAAGCTATTCTCAACAGAAAAAACTTTGAATCAACGCCCAAGAGATTCGGTAAAGGTTTGATTCCTCGATACAAAATTGCTCGACGAAACTCTTATCTTGACTACATCTACTGGGACGATCCAAACGAGTTGGTCGACCGTCTGCGGCTGCTAGTTGCGGAACAAGCCGCAGGTAATCTCAGTCACACAAACGAAATCCATTCGATTATAGAGGAGCTGAGAGAAGGAGGGTATATATACTGATGTCAATAGAGTTTCGGGTTAGTATCATTATGGGTGTCGACGTGTTTGGACGTAGACGAGATAAAGCAAAAGACAAAAGAGGTCCTCCTGGCAACGGTTTTAGATTTACTCGCGAGGGTAACTTTGACATCGAAAACAAGAGGTTATCGAACGTAGGTTCACCGGTAAAACCGAACGACGCAGTTAATTTGGAAACCTTGAATTCCCATCTGCAATCCCTGAGAGCAGAGATCGACAACAAAATTAAAGAGCTGTCTGATCTTGATAATTATTATAGATATAAAATTGAGAAAAATGAATAAAAAACATATAGTTGTTAACGAGATCCATAAACCGGCTCGACGTAATTATGCTCGAAGGAAAGTTGAAATGAGAGGTATCAACGACACGCTGCAGTGCGACTTGGTGGAGATGATTCCGTATGCTGACGAAAACGAGAACTACAAATACATACTCACTATAATAAATATATTTTCCAAGTACGCTTGGGCTGTTCCGTTGAAAACAAAGTCTGGAAAAGAAGTTACAGCAGCAATGAGATCTGTTTTGGAAACAATAACACCTCCACGCAATATTCATGTGGATAAAGGAAAAGAATTCTACAATGTGGATTTTGAAAAGCTGATGAAAAAGTACAAGATCAACATGTACTCCACGTACAGCGGACTCAAGGCTTCGATATGCGAACGCTTCAATCGAACTCTAAAAGAGCAGATGTGGAAAAAATTCAGCATGCAAGGTAGCTACAATTGGCTGAATATCTTACCTGATTTAGTTAAAGCGTACAACAACCGAAAGCATCGAACTATAGGTATGAAGCCGAAGGACGTCAACGAAAAAAACGCTCTCGAAGTTCTTCGAAGATTAAGTAGAAGTAAAAATTCAGTCAAGCCTCTTAAATTCAAAATTGGAGATAAAGTTCGCGTGAGCAAAGTGAAAGGACTGTTTGAAAAAGGCTACACCCCCAACTGGTCGGTTGAGGTTTTCACAATTACAAGAGTTAAGAAGAGTAATCCACCTATGTACTATTTAAAAGATTATAAAGGTGATCCTGTGGATGGAGGATTTTACACCGAAGAGTTGTTGAAAACCAAGTGTCCAGATGTATATTTAGTTGAAAAAGTAATTAAGAAACGTGGTGATAGACTGTTGGTCAAGTGGTTAGGATTTGATGATAGTCATAATAGTTATATTCATAAAAATGATTTGTAATTAACTTGAGCTACCTTTAAGCATGCTTTAAGCCTGCTTTAAGCTACCTTTAGCTTGCTTAAGGTTTGCTTTAAGCCTGCTTTAAGCTACCTTTAGCTTGCTTTAGGTTTGCTTTAAGCCTGCTTTAAGCTACCTTTAGCTTGCTTTAGGTTTGCTTTAAGCCTGCTTTAAGCTACCTTTAGCTTGCTTTAGGTTTGCTTTAAGATACCTTTAGCTTGCTTTAGGTTTGCTTTAAGCTACCTTTAGCTTGCTTTAGGTTTGCTTTAAGCCTGCTTTAAGCTTGCTTTAGGTTTGCTTTAAGCTTGCTTTAAGCTACCTTTAGCTTGCTTTAAACTTGCTTTAAGCCTGCTTTAAGCATGCTTTAGGTTTGCTTTAAGACTTCTTTTAATCTGTGAATCATGTATGTAAATGTTAATAAATAAATAAATAAAAAAAGATATTTGAAATTTATACTAATTTATTTCTTCAATATTTACATTGATAAACTTAAATTTGCCTAAACCTAAATATTTAACTCTTATATTACACATCTCAGCCATTAGCTGACTATACAACGAATTGTCGTCTTCAAAAAGACGTTGAAATCTAAAAGAAGGTACATAAAGTTCAATATCATCTTCTAGCGTCACTTCAATTATAGATCCAAACATGGATTTACGACGATTAATCGCGATCACTTTGTACACTTTATCTGGATGCATTTTCAACGTATGCCCTTCGCGGAAATACGTGTTGTGAGCAATATAGTTTATGTACGATAAATCCATTTTAGGACTCGTTTGAGAACTCTAAACGACGATTACCCAAGTACTTCAAGTACAGTCTCTCGTTATTCACTTCACTTTGCAGACTCGCTAGCTGTTCGCGTTCCTGATCGAAGAAGCAGTGAAAACGGGTAGGCAAAAATACTTGGAAATCGTTGTTGATGTGCACGACGACTCGTGAACCGTAGACGGTCTTCACAGGACGGATCTCTGTCACCTTGTAGAGCTCTCCCACCTTCAACTCTGTCAAACTCTTCTTCGGGAGGAAGTCGCTGCGGCCTACGCTGTTCACCTTGGTGAAATCCATTTAGTCTCTGTAACATAAAAAATAGTTGATATTGAATACAAGGGATGGGATATTTTATAGCAGATATTTTATAGTGGATATGCTTACCATGCACAGTTGCACGTTTCTTCCTAGAAGATTGCTCACTGACTTCTTGAGGTTTTAACTTGAGATGCTTGTTGATTGTACTAACCTCTTCGTTCGTAGCACGCTTCTTAAGTACCTTGCCCGTGGTGTTCTCGAATATTCTATCGAAAAATCGAGTGGCTAATGCCTTACGTTTTGGTCTCGGATTCCCGCCGAGTAGGCTTGCTCAAATTTCTCGAAAAAGATCGTCCAATCACAATGAGCTTTAGATCAAAAAAATTTTTCGAGTATCCATTACTTTCCGCAACTTCCAAGCACGTTTGGACTGTAAAAACTTCAAACCAACTCGAAAAACCTCGCTTCGTCATCATTGGCTTACAAACCAATCGAAAATCTCTCAACACGGCAAACGCCGGTCAATTTGATCACTGCAACTTGAGCAACGTTAAACTCTTCTTGAATTCCCAGTATTATCCCTACAACAACTTGAATCTCAATATTGCAAAGAACGAGTACGCGATCATCTACGACATGTACGCTCATTTTCAAAACTCATACTACAGTAAAGACCCCGAGCCTACTCTAAACAAATCGCAGTTCATCGAGAAGATTCCTCTGATAGTCATCGATTGCTCTAAACAAAACGAGTCACTCAAGAGCGCACCGGTAGACGTTCGGTTGGAGATCGAATCAAGAGACAATTTTCCAGCTGGAACCGCTGCATACTGTATAATCCTACACAACCGAATCGTCCAGTACAACTCAGTGAGTGGGGATGTAAAAAAACTAGTATAAAAGAAAAAAAATTAACACCAGAGCGATCATTAATCGTCAAGATGAGGTACGCCGTGGACATGCTCGGCTTCGTACAGCCAGGAAGCGTTATCAAACAAGGACGAGATATCAGAAAAGATCACGATTACATAATCAAAGAGTTGGCTATTACTTCACTCGACGAAGGCACAGACCCCAAAGTTTTTCTGTTCAAAGAACCGTATCCCCTGAGTCGTCTCACTAAAACTTACAAAGACATCAATAGTAATTTAGAACGTAATTATCACGGCCTGAGTTGGGAATCGGGTCGCGAACCTTACAGATCGATTGGCGATATAGTTCGCCAGTCTTTGGAAAAGGCCACAGTAGTTTACGTTGCCGGAGCAATGCAGAAGAAATGGTTGGAGCGCTTTAGATTCAACGTCAAAGACGTCGCTGCGTACGCATACCCACCGATGGACACCATTGAAACCGTATGCGAGTATCACAGGGACAACTTTAGATGCGCTCTCCGAAATGTAAAGCAGTTGAAAAAATTCATCAATAAAAGCGAAACTCTCGAGGAAGCCATGGAGTGGATATAAAAACGAACATTCACATCAGTTTTGGTCATTACTCAGTCATCATGGGTCAAGAACAGAGCTCCTCTGGCTATGAAAGAATGAAAGATGAAAAGTCCTCGGGTTTTAAAAGTTATTCTGATGAAAAAAAAGATGAGCAACATAAAAGCTTTCAAAAGCTTCAAGAAGAACAAAAAACTTATGAGAAGAAAAATGAAAAAAAGATTAAATTTGAGAAAATTAAAGAAAAAGAAAAAAATTTAATTGAATTGTAATTATGTACCATAGTTTTAAGTAATTAGTAATAATGTATTATGGTCTTAAGTAGTTTTTAATAAATGATTATTTTTGAAATTAACTGCTTTCATTTAAGTACCCCTCCTGAATGATTTTTAAATAATTTTTGTAAATAAATTTAAAAATAATTTTTCATAATTTTTGTAAATAAATTTAAAAATAATTTTTATTAAATTTAAATAATTTTTTTCATAAATAATTTCACATAAATTTACTCACAAGTCTACAGCTCACAGCGAAGTGAATCCCCGCGAGCAGCCGCAGGTACCTACATTGCCTCGGATTGGGGATATATTACGGCGGGGTATAATACGGCCGCTGGGTGTAGCGGTGGGCCGCTCGGTGCAGCTGCGGGGTGTGTAGTACGGCCACTCGGTGTTGCAGCACGGTGCAGCTGCGGGGTGTACTACGGTGCGGCCACTCGGTGCAGCTGCGGAGTGTAGTACGGCGGTGCAGCATCGCGGTCGGCTGGTGTAATACGACGGGTGTAGTACGTCGGATGGTGCAGTACGGCGGAGGTTATTTTCGACTCCGGGTTATCTGCGGAGGATCGCCCCGGGTTATCTGAGGGGGAGGGGGTGCTCTGGGGAGGACCGCCCGGAGTTATTGGGTTATCTGCGGAGGATCGCCCCGGGTTATCGGGGGGAGGGGGGGGGGCCTTGGGTTATCTGCGGAGGAACGCCCCGGGTTATTTGCGGGGGAAGTGGGGATGCGGGGGATCTCTCATTGTTTTATCTACTCATTGTCATTTTTTTTTTTGATAATGGTTAAAAAATTTTCATAAATTTTAATTTAGGTTTAAAAAGGGGAAGACCAACAAAGTCTTACGAAGATTCTTCATATAAATCGAAACGTAGATGTATTAAAAATTTGTACATCGAATTACCTACCGAAGTGGTTAGCGAACTTATAGCATTGAAGTTGAAAGAAGAAAATAATTCAAGTGGATTAAAAATAATGCACATGGTTAAAGATGTTGATAAAGCGGATGAAATACTTTCAAAAATTAGTACCCCAGCTGTTCAACCTTATACTCCGGAAGAGGCAGCTTGCATGATCATTGACAATTCAATGTCAGTGAAAACATACAAGTCTCTAAGAACTGGATCACAAGAGCATAACGCGAATTTGTTCCCAGTTTATGATGATGCAATTTATAAAAAATTTATCGATTTAAAAAAAATTTAAAGTATTGAATTTTAACGCATTAAAATATAATATATTTTAACTAATAGGGAAGATGAATGAAAAAAATTATCCAGTTTCTTTAGCTTTAATTGATGAAGGATCTAAAAATAACTGGCATGTATTTTTTTTGTAAAAAAATAAAAATTGAAGGAGTTATAGACTTTCAAATTTTTAGAGATTTCCATATCTGTAGATATACTAACTACGTAAAATAGTAATGATGACGTCACGATTACTAAATTTCAAACAAATCATATCTCCGGTAATATTGATCCAAAAATAATTTAAAAAATATTAAAATTCACTCAAAATCGAGAACTTTTAGAAACAAAATATTTCTGAAAAGTCGTCATCTTCCCTATTAACCCATTAACGCCCAAACGGCCAAGATTTTTTGTAAAAGTTTGGGTTGAAAAATGTTTATGATAAATTTGAAAAATTAATGGGAAAATTGCCATTCCGACTATTTTCAAGAATTCTTTACAAGATCCCGTAGTTTAAAATACCATAAAAATTATTTTTCAATTGTTTATTGACAAATTAAAAAAAAACCTCGTATTCTCCTGTACTTTTTTTTCAATCGATTTTTACGGAGATTAGGAATTTTTTTTTCCTGTAGTAACCCAAACTTTAACAAAAAATGAAATGTAATAACATAAAAAATTTTTAGGTGCTAGAAGCAAAAAAAAAAAACTTATCCGGAAGGAATTGTAATTACGGAGCAAAGATGTAGTGCTTCTTTACAAAACAGTTTACATCATGCAACAATTCGATTAATGGAATTTTTAAATTTGAGTTTCGACAAAAAGCAAAGAATCGAACTACTTCTTTTATTGAAATATGGGTTCAACGGGACTAGCTTTATGCCGTATCGCCAGAAATCAATGGACTACACAAATCAAATTACTCACGTTTTTAGTAGTTCCTATGTTCCATTAAAATTGATCATTAAAAAAAATTCTGAGATAGTTTACTGGGAAAATAAAAGACCTTCTTCTACAAGATTATGCAGGGTTATTGAATTAATTTTTCAAAAAGAGAGTAAAAAGCTAACTGTAGCAGTATCTGAAGATTTAAAATGGCAGATAGACAGACTGCAAGACTTACATGTTTTTGGATGTAAAGTAAGCTTTGAGATGACTCTTAGTATGATCGACGGAAAGGTACTTTCAAGATTCAAAATAGAAATTAAAATTTTGCCAATTTTTTTTTTTTCTTCTACCTCTGCCAAAAAATATATCTTTTTTTCTTAAGAAGGCTCACGCGACTTTTTTCCACGAGGTCAATATTCCTAAAATTTTGAGGAAACATTGTTTTTATATTATAGATTAAAATTCAAAAAAAAAAAAATATTGGAGTTGCCGACCTAAATTTTGAGAAATTGCAATTTTAAATTTTTGATCTTTAACACGTGTTCTTATGAGACATCACAGATTTTTCGTTCGCTTAAAAAACTGATGAGGACAATTGTTCTAAAACAATTTGTACTAATAGTTTATTTTATCCTTAATATTTTGGAATGAAAAAAAACATAGGTTGGCGGATTAACTTTTGAGAAAAAAAATAAAAACTTCAAAATCAGGTGATCTTCATCTAACTTTTCACTTAAAAAATATACGATTTCAGCTTTAATTGTTTGAATCAGTATTAAAAAACAAAAACAATATTTGATTTTTCCATTTAAATACTTTTTTTTACTAAATATAGAGAAAAAAAAAGTTCACTATCTTGGGGCCCCTTCACTTGATACGACTCTGCTCGCGTGAGCCTCCTTAAATTAATTTTTTTCATAATAAGAGCGTTACATTCATTAAAAAATACTCAAAAAAGTAGAAAAGACAATAATCAGAAATTATTATTAAGGAGAACCAGGTTTTTTTAAACTTGATCTTATTTCTTCAATTAAACCAATTCCCATCATCTTCTAATTTAAAAAATATTTATTGCTAATGTTACTTTTCCAGGATATAAATTCGGTCAAACTTTAAAATGTTTGATTTAATAAAAAAAAACTTATTTAATTTTTGAAAAATTATTTTTCCTGCAACATATAAAATTAAAATAAAAAATATTAAAAATTTTTTAGCGTTTTTTAATTTTATTTTAATTATTCAAAATTGTATTAACATTTTTTTACCATCATTTCAAATCTACCATAAACTTGAGAAGCATTTTCATTGTTTAAATCCAAGAATATTATCATCTCTTCGAAACTTTTTTCTATTATTAATAAAACTTCAAAATTAGACATATTAATTCCATTGATGATCTGATGAATAACATGAAGAAAATATTTTAACTGATAAAAAATTATTTCAAGACAAGTTAAAAATGTTTTTATTTTATAGGTTCTCGCCCACCTAACGGAAACATCCAATCAAACATGTTACTTATGTAACAAAACATCGTCATATTTTAATGGAAGAAAAAATTCAAACATTTTTGAAATTGATGACATAAAAATAATCAATCTTAATTATTTGAATTACGGTCTACCTGTTCTTCATGCTTACATAAGACTACTTGAAAACGTTCTACATATTTCGTACCGCATACCATTTAAAAAATGGAGGGTATTTATTTTTTATTATTTTTTTTTATATAATACTACAACAGATATTAGTTTCAAAAAAATTTATTTAAATAAGTTAATAATATCTCTTTATCAAATTTGCTAATTATTTTTTTATTTTTCACTATCAAATATTGTTCACATTATAATATATTAAATAATGAAAATTTTATAAATTATCAACTATCAATGATAATATTAATTTTACAGATTACAAAGGAATACGAAGATGTAGCAGATAAGAGGAAAAAAGAAATTCAAACGAATTTATTAAAAGAACTCGGAATTTTGTTTGATGCACCAACTCAAAATGCTGGTAACACAAACAATGGTAATGCAGCACGAAAATTTTTTAATAATGTCGAAGTCGTGTCAAAGATAACTGGTGCGTATTTTACTTCATTACTTATTTGATTCATATTTAAAGTATTTTTAAAAATTTAGATATTTACAAATCATATTTTCTTTAATAATCAATAGGATTTGACGAAAATCTTCTACATAGATACAAAACTATTTTAGGAGTTATAACGTGCGGAGAAGAAATAAACATTCTGAAATTCAAAGAATTTTGCTATGATACAGCTTTGCTTTATGTAGAGTTGTACAAATGGTATTACATGCATACTTCACTGCACTTGATTCTGATTCATGGTTGGCAGGTAATCGAGCAACTTTTTTTACCTATTGGTAAACTAAGTGAGGAGGCTCAAGAAGCTTTGCATAAAAAGTTTTTAGAGTTTCGCCAAAATCACGCAATGAAAGATTGCATGTAAGTTCAATTTTTTAACATTGTTGCAATGGTTGAAATTAATATTATCATTTGAACTCCAATTACAAAAATTACTGAATGTTTTTAGTTTGACAACAGTTGGAGATGTTTTCCACCGACTTCTAGTCCATTCTGACATGAAGATAAGCTTATCAAGGCGAGAAGGTTCAAAAAAACATCAAGAATTGACGCCGGAAATGTTAAATTTGTTAATAGTTTAGTAGATATATTATTGATCATTAAAAATATTTGTTTAATTTTCGAAAAATTCAATCAAGAGAAATAGAGAAATGTTTGTTTTATTTAATTTTATATTTTTATTTGTAATATGTTTATAAAAAATTTATGTTTTTAGTCAATTTTTATATATTCAGAGAAACCTAAAGTTAAGATTATAATAAGATAATTATAAATAAATTGTTATTACAGTCATAAATATTTCTTTTAATGTTTGAGTATCAATTTAAGTGTTACCATTTCTTGAATTAATTTTTTTTTTAATTTTCATATCAAAGATTGTAAAATTTAATTAAGATTTTATTAATAATATTTGTATAGAGAAAAAAAAATCGCAATGAAATTTATTAAAAACAGAAGAGTAAAATTTGAATTGCCGAAAATGTTAAAGTTAAAATATACTAAAAATTCATAAAAGATATGAATCATTAGTTAATTGCTGTCAAGATTTACATAGCCGTATTAAATATTTTAATTTGAAGTAATTTTTACTATTCATTTAATGACGTAGATATCACTGATAAATTCACTCGAAAGAATTTTACAAATCAAGTGAAATCATCAATTTGACTGTTTTTTTTTATTTGAACAAGATTATAATAATATTATTTAAAAATAGTAAAAACTAACTTTATGTTTTATTTACAGATAAAAAATTATGATAGTTATTTTTATGATTAAAAAATATTACTTACAATAAAATTTATTCAAAGCAGTTATCAAATCAAAAATAAATCGATTAGCTGTATAGTTACAAAAATATAGTTACAAAGTAAAGTAGAAAATATTTTTAAGTGGAAATCGAAGAAACATGTATAAAGTTGAGAAATGTTTGTTAATATTATAAAAAAAAACTTAATACTCTTATACCCTTCTTCAAAGACAATTTAATACAAAAGCCTGGTAAAAATTATATGAAATATGTTATAATTGGAATGAAAAAATTTTTAACAGAAAAATTAGTTCGAGTATCCAATCAAACATTAGAATATAATTGAACTCTTGAAAAAAATATGTAGCCATGTTATTTCCTTAAGAATTTCTTCCAATTTTCACCCCCGAATTAATTTTTTAGGGGTAGTTTTTATAAATGTAAAATCACAAAACATGAACGATTTCGTAAAGTCATAGTTTTAACATTTATTTTTCAAAGATCTGCATAGTTTTATTTCAGGTTTACTGTTTCTGACTAAATATTAGAAAAAAAAACAAAAAACACCCCCTAATAAGGGTTGTTAGTTGCAAAAAAAAATTGTAGAAAAACTTTTACTAGACAAGTTCACGTAAAATAATGACGAGTATAACGTTTTTTATCTTTAAAAAATGTTCAAAGACTGCAAGCGATTATTTTTAAAATTAACCCTTTTTCCACCCCCGAATTAACTTTTTAGGGGTAGTTTTTAGAAAATAATGTAGTATTACCCTAGAACAATTGATTTGTTAAAAAAAAATAACCAATAATAATTTTTTCTATCCGATAAGTTATGAAAATCATCGTAAAACCATGCTTTTTCTGGTTTTTTTCCATTTCATCCCCTAAAAACCTGCTGAAACTACCCTATAATAGTTTACCTGATACATGGGGGAAACGGATCTCGATTCCTTTTGACCTAAGGAAGAAAAATTGACCAAAATGGTAATTCTGCGATCAAAATTGAGCTATCGCAGATTTTTGAGAATTGGCACCTTTTCACAGAACAGTGTGCACCGGTGGCGACGGCGGCGCGTGGCGTCAGAGTGGGGGCAACGAGCGTCTCTTACTATATTTTAGATTAGCTTTTGTACGCTTCGGAACTACCTTAAATTTAGAACCATTTGCATCAAGTATTGGAAAAGTAAAATCTAATTTTGGTTTTTCAGATACACTTTCGGGTTGATAAATTTCACTTTCATTTTTAAATAAAATATTTTGTTGAGTATCACTTTTGAGTGTTGGTTTTTTTTATGATATTAGACGCAATTTTTTGAAGAGGATCAACAATTGGTTGAAAAGTCTTTTTTAACACATCTTCTTCATCAGCTTTTTGGTATTTTATCAATTTGTATTTTTTTTTTAATAGAATCTCTTGCTTTTACAAGCTTATGAAGAATATATTTTTGTTTCTGTAACTCTTTCACGTTAACACTTTGATGTATAAATGACGACTGAATAGACGTATTGAAAGTTTTATGTATTTATTAAAAAACAGTCAAATTCTTTTCTATATTACCATCATTAATGGGATCATCTTTGATTATGACTAAAAAACCATATTTACTATCATTCCAGCACGTTGAGCACAGATCCTTGAATTGATTATAAACCATATCAGTATTGACATGATCATCGTAAATATGTTTTAAATTTAGTTCATCTTGTCGAAATACTACTAACACATTTACATTATCTCGAACTAAATGTTTAGGTATAAGAGTATATGATTGGCATAAATAGAAACAATCAACATTTTAATGTCTACCCATGCAAAAGAAAGCTCTTACATTATCTTGTTTTTCAGTTGCTATATCATCGAATATCATCATAGAATTTGGAAGAGTGTCGTTTGGAGCGTGAACTTCATCGTGCTCACTGAAAGGAAAAAACTGTATACCTTTTAATGGTTCTAATAATTTTTTCAAATACACATACTTTGGTTGATTAAGAGACTTTGAGTATAGGTATATATTTTCAAACCGAACACCATTAGGCTCAGTAATTAGAGACATTAAGGTATTTGTTTTTCCACAGTTTGATGGTCAATTTTTGGTCAATTTTTCTTCCTTAGGTCAAAAGGAATCGAGATCCGTTTCCCCCATGTATCAGGTAAACTATTATAGGGTAGTTTCAGCAGGTTTTTAGGGGATGAAATGGAAAAAAACCAGAAAAAGCATGGTTTTACGATGATTTTCATAACTTATCGGATAGAAAAAATTATTATTGGTTATTTTTTTTTAACAAATCAATTGTTCTAGGGTAATACTACATTATTTTCTAAAAACT
Source organism: Encarsia formosa (assembly GCA_038277355.1). Lineage (NCBI taxonomy): Eukaryota > Metazoa > Arthropoda > Insecta > Hymenoptera > Aphelinidae > Encarsia > Encarsia formosa. Next base: position 55,293,781 of record CM076185.1, on the reverse strand, counting down.
ACCCCTAAAAAGTTAATTCGGGGGTGGAAAAAGGGTTAAAATCTTCATATTTAACCGGTGCTTCTGGAGTCGCTGCTGCCACGTTAACTTGTAAAACAGCATTCGAATCGTTTCTCGATCGAACGAGAATGAGTTCATGTTTCATATTCACAACAATTTTATTGTAATCATCTGCAAATCCAAAGAGCATGTTCAAAGGTATAACAATATCAAAGTCACCTTCTTTATCCGGAAAATTAGAATTGTTTTCAATTTTCCAACCATTATTTTCTAACATATATTTTTGACTTTGTGTAAACGATAATGCTCCTTTCATAGTACATGTTATACCAGGATTTTTACATTTATCAATCTCTACACCATTTAGCTCATAACGAAACTCCTCAAACAGATGACAGATAGCGTTATTAACTAATTGCGTAATGCTTAAACGAGTACCATTTTCAGCAGTAATTTTACCACTAATATGCAATAAGCTTTGCGAAGGAAGAACACACAGGTCCTGATGTTGAATCTCATCGGTATTTTTATACTCGGAGATTGTATAAGGCTGATGAGTATGAAACTCATAATTTTTTACGGAATCGTCGAAGACGATCGGAGATTGAATACTTAGAATTTCGGCCATTGCAACAAAAAATTAAGCAACACCACCACGAATGACTTTTAATCCTATCCTTTTGAGAAAACTGAGGTTTTTTTGAGTTAACACCTTGACTTTTCGATGTTGACTGATTGACGATTTCCATGTTGATTCGTTTATATATTTTTTCTTTGAATCATAAACAATACCCATTACAAAGATTTAATACGAATTCTAAAAGTTATTTCTTCATCCTGAAAATTGACCAAATTTCCGTCTTGATCAACTACGCGTAGTTCTAAGTAATCAATACTTTTTACTGTAATGGGAAGATAAATAATTTTCACAGGTACTTCAATAATTTTGAAACCAGGATTCACTCTAGGAAAAAACTGATGAATAGTATGAACTTTTTGATCGTTTAAATATGATCCACCGACAATGTTACACTCTATTCTAACAGATTGTACTTTAAGAATACTTACAGGTAAGTCTGATTCGTGCTTAATGTTTTTTTCGAGAATTTTCGGTGAAAATCCCAACCATAATAAACCTATGGAGTCACTCTTTGTAAAGTCGATGGATTCGCTTGACTTTATAACAGCCTGTAATGTATTATTATTTGATTTCAAACTCAAAGTTATTCCTTTCGGAGCGAGTTCTTTTTGCAAAAATTTTTCTATGTCGACACTGTCGTATGCACCAATAGGAATAGTAATTTCAATATTACCGATATAAAATTTGTTTTTATCTGTATCGATATTTGGAATAGAATTGTAAGTTAAAAACTCAACCAATCCTAGAGAATAATTTTTATCAGGAGATAATTCAATTGGTGGAAAATATCAAGATGTTAAAACTGATGAATTGCCACTGAGTATTAATGACAAAGTTCCATCCATGACAGTTGGAATAACAATGAAACTAATAAACTTGAAACTAAGCTTATATAGTTTCAGAAAGAAATTTTAAACACAAGTGACCACAGTTGTATGAGCCAAAATCTTGATATCTATCATAATTATACTTGATATTTGATGCTCTTAAATATAGCATGAGATCTATTGGTGGTTGTAGGTCACCAAAACTATCGAAATAAACGACGTTATCTCCTCGCTTCTTGTATGCAACCCAACGAGTTCCTGATCCTTTGGAATCATCAAGATTTAAAACAGCAGACTCGTTTATGAGAGGTCCTGTAGATGGTAAGGAATCTCGTATGAATACTCCTCTAAAATAAGGAATTTTTAACTTTTTAGCATATTGAATGATATCCCTGTCTGCTAGTGCCCTTTTTGGCAATTTCAAATTTTCTATGGAGATTTTTTTTTTTCAAATTTTTACGTTTTAGTCCATAACCTGTTTGTTGATGTTTAAGATACAAACAATAACCTGATTTATAGTTTTTAAGACACATTCCTTTACCGAGAGCTATAGCCTCCATTTTTTATTATGTCTTCGTGCCTCATCCAACTGTTCTTTAGCTGAATGATAATCATTGACAGCTTTTGTTACACCAGCTGCACCACCTGCCAGTGCACCTGTCGCACTTAATCCAGCAAACAAAGGTATTAACCACCCACCAATTTTATTTTTTGGAATAGAAAGAATTCGAGGAAACTTAACTTTTTTTTTCCCACCAACACCTTTCACAGTCTTTCTAGCTTTTTTCAAAGCCTGGTGGATCAAAACCGAAGCTTTTTTATCTTTCGACTTTGCCACTGATGCAGCTTTTACTATTTTATTGAATGAAACACCCATTCCTAATTTATTTTTTATCTTCATCATATTAGCAACAACCGCAAAAAACGGCTCGTATACTGTCTGGAAGTAAATTACCGTGTCGTTTGATTTTTTTATTTTGTTCCATTACAGAATCAAAATTATTTATAGGTAACTTGGAACTTTGTTCTTTAAAATTCATGTTGATTTGTTGTAGACTAATCAATGACTGAACAATTAAGGTATAAATATATCACTTTTATACAAAATTAATTCAGTGCTAATAGAATCTCCTTCGAGTGATGATCATTCACGGTAAAGGATTGGTAAACGATTTGATCAACAAACTACCTTTCGAAGCTCATATTCCAGGATATCAATACTGTGGACCAGGAACAAATTTAAAAAAGCGACTTGCACGAGGAGACACGGGTATTAACCCATTGGACGCTGCTTGCAAGGAGCACGACATTGCTTATTCACAAAATTCAAATAACATTGAGCTTCGAAACTCAGCAGATCGAGTTCTTGCAGATAAAGCTTGGAGACGAGTTTTAGCCAAAGACGCTAGTTTGAGTGAAAAGGCAACTGTTTACGCTGTTGCTAATATGATGAAGATAAAAAATAAATTAGGAATGGGTGTTTCATTCAATAAAATAGTAAAAGCTGCATCAGTGGCAAAGTCGAAAGATAAAAAAGCTTCGGTTTTGATCCACCAGGCTTTGAAAAAAGCTAGAAAGACTGTGAAAGGTGTTGGTGGGAAAAAAAAGTTAAGTTTCCTCGAATTCTTTCTATTCCAAAAAATAAAATTGGTGGGTGGTTAATACCTTTGTTTGCTGGATTAAGTGCGACAGGTGCACTGGCAGGTGGTGCAGCTGGTGTAACAAAAGCTGTCAATGATTATCATTCAGCTAAAGAACAGTTGGATGAGGCACGAAGACATAATAAAAAATGGAGGCTATAGCTCTCGGTAAAGGAATGTGTCTTAAAAACTATAAATCAGGTTATTGTTTGTATCTTAAACATCAACAAACAGGTTATGGACTAAAACGTAAAAATTTGAAAAAAAAAAATCTCCATAGAAAATTTGAAATTGCCAAAAAGGGCACTAGCAGACAGGGATATCATTCAATATGCTAAAAAGTTAAAAATTCCTTATTTTAGAGGAGTATTCATGCGAGATTCCTTACCATCTACAGGACCTCTCATAAACGAGTCTGCTGTTTTTTTTAATCTTGATGATTCCAAAGGATCAGGAACTCGTTGGGTTGCATACAAGAAGCGAGGAGATAACGTCGTTTATTTCGATAGTTTTGGTGACCTACAACCACCAATAGATCTCATGCTATATTTAAGAGCATCAAATATCAAGTATAATTATGATAGATATCAAGATTTTGGCTCATACAACTGTGGTCACTTGTGTTTAAAATTTCTTTCTGAAACTATATAAGCTTAGTTTCAAGTTTATTAGTTTCATTGTTATTCCAACTGTCATGGATGGAACTTTGTCATTAATACTCAGTGGCAATTCATCAGTTTTAACATCTTGATATTTTCCACCAATTGAATTATCTCCTGATAAAAATTATTCTCTAGGATTGGTTGAGTTTTTAACTTACAATTCTATTCCAAATATCGATACAGATAAAAACAAATTTTATATCGGTAATATTGAAATTACTATTCCTATTGGTGCATACGACAGTGTCGACATAGAAAAATTTTTGCAAAAAGAACTCGCTCCGAAAGGAATAACTTTGAGTTTGAAATCAAATAATAATACATTACAGGCTGTTATAAAGTCAAGCGAATCCATCGACTTTACAAAGAGTGACTCCATAGGTTTATTATGGTTGGGATTTTCACCGAAAATTCTCGAAAAAAACATTAAGCACGAATCAGACTTACCTGTAAGTATTCTTAAAGTACAATCTGTTAGAATAGAGTGTAACATTGTCGGTGGATCATATTTAAACGATCAAAAAGTTCATACTATTCATCAGTTTTTTCCTAGAGTGAATCCTGGTTTCAAAATTATTGAAGTACCTGTGAAAATTATTTATCTTCCCATTACAGTAAAAAGTATTGATTACTTAGAACTACGCGTAGTTGATCAAGACGGAAATTTGGTCAATTTTCAGGATGAAGAAATAACTTTTAGAATTCGTATTAAATCTTTGTAATGGGTATTGTTTATGATTCAAAGAAAAAATATATAAACGAATCAACATGGAAATCGTCAATCAGTCAACATCGAAAAGTCAAGGTGTTAACTCAAAAAAACCTCAGTTTTCTCAAAAGGATAGGATTAAAAGTCATTCGTGGTGGTGTTGCTTAATTTTTTGTTGCAATGGCCGAAATTCTAAGTATTCAATCTCCGATCGTCTTCGACGATTCCGTAAAAAATTATGAGTTTCATACTCATCAGCCTTATACAATCTCCGAGTATAAAAATACCGATGAGATTCAACATCAGGACCTGTGTGTTCTTCCTTCGCAAAGCTTATTGCATATTAGTGGTAAAATTACTGCTGAAAATGGTACTCGTTTAAGCATTACGCAATTAGTTAATAACGCTATCTGTCATCTGTTTGAGGAGTTTCGTTATGAGCTAAATGGTGTAGAGATTGATAAATGTAAAAATCCTGGTATAACATGTACTATGAAAGGAGCATTATCGTTTACACAAAGTCAAAAATATATGTTAGAAAATAATGGTTGGAAAATTGAAAACAATTCTAATTTTCCGGATAAAGAAGGTGACTTTGATATTGTTATACCTTTGAACATGCTCTTTGGATTTGCAGATGATTACAATAAAATTGTTGTGAATATGAAACATGAACTCATTCTCGTTCGATCGAGAAACGATTCGAATGCTGTTTTACAAGTTAACGTGGCAGCAGCGACTCCAGAAGCACCGGTTAAATATGAAGATTTTAAACTGGTTTTGAAAAGAATTGAATGGTTAATGCCCTCTGTAACTGTATCTGATAAATTCAAAATTAATCTTTTAAATTTCCTGGGTAAAAATCAATCCATTGACATGAGTTTTAGAACATGGGAACTTTATGAGTATCCCCAGCTTCCAACTTCTAATCGTCATGTTTGGACGGTTAAAACTTCTAATCAGTTAGAGAAACCTAGATTTATTATTTTAAGTTTTCAAACTAATCGTAAAGATCACAAAGGTAATAATGCAAGCTATTTTGATCATTGTAATATTAGTAATGCTAAACTCTATCTCAACTCACAATATTATCCTTATGGTAATTTAAATCTAGTTTTTTTTCATAATCAATACTCTATCTTGTATGATATGTTCGTTAAATTTCGAAATTCTTATTACAACAAAGATCCTGAACCTTTTATAACAAAGGAACATTTTAAGGAACATATGACCCTTATAGTCATTGATTGTTCTAAACAAGATGAATCCTTGAAAAATGCTCCAGTTGATATTAGACTTGAATTTAAAACTAGAGCAAATATCCCTGCTAATACTGCTGCATATTGTCTTATTCTTCACGATCGTATTGTTCAATACAATCCTATGTCGGGAGATGTTCGAAAGCTTGTTTAAAAGTGTATAAATACAAAAGTTCACAACGTTTATACATTCATTTGTTCATCATGGAGCGAAGAGAACTCAACTCTCAAAAAACCCCTTTAATATCTAATGATTCGGAGAAAAATTATAAAAGTTATGATTTTTCAAAAGAATCTGTGAAAAAAGAGGAACCCCTAAAAAAGTATGACTATAAGTACGAAAAAATGAAACTTGATGGTCGTTCAGAAAAATGCGATAATGGTTTCAGAACTAAAACGTACATAAGTCAATTTAAAAACTCGTAAGTAATAAAGAGAGTAAATTGGGGAGATAAAGCAAGTAAGGATGTATTTCACAGAAAAGAGCGTGGGTCGGAGCTCTTTTCACTCTCTCTATTATTACTAATCCGCTCCTCATACACAAACAATTAATCTAAAAATCAAATAGTAAAACCACGCTCAAAATCAACTTCTCATAGACAAATAGTCAATCTAAAAATAGAATAGTAAAATCGTCCCTCAGAGACAAACAATCTCTCAACAACCCCTCGTAGACAATAGGTCAATCTAAAAATTGAATAGTAAAACCACCCCTAAAAACTCACCCCTCATAGACCAACGGTCCACTCAAAATCCAATAGCAAAACCACCCCCCACAATTACCTTACCCACCCCCTATTACCCTTTCAACCCCCTCCGAACGGGGGTGGGTTCCGAGGGGGTGTATCCAGGATCGGTATAGCCTTAACTACTGCAAGGATATTTCAGTCTTCAATAACAAGTATAAACTTTCAACTAGAAGCGACCAGTACTCGAGCAGATGTGGGGGCAGTCTTGTACTAAATAATGGCAAACTGAGATACAAGGCCCAATTTTCCCAATCCCTTGCTTTCCAGAATTTGTTGTCGCTGATCAAACGAGTTAACCTACAGACTTGATGTGGCAGCTTTATTTTATTTAAAAGTTCTTGATAATATTCGCGATCACTGGATTTCATTAACAGATTTGTGATCTGCTTCACAACGCCTAATAAAATACAGTGCATGTAATCAACAGAAAAACCTTCTACAATTTCAAAATAATTTAAAAAAATTAAAGGTGATAAGGCTTTGATTCCTTTGAATTTTTTTCTTCTAATTCTGTTTAGAGCCAGCATGACACGAATAGTTTCTTCTTTAGTGCGTTTGGGAGGCGGTATTGGACCTTTTGTAGGTCTAACAGGATATTTTGTAGCTTGACGCTTGAGTTCTAGAACGTGTCAATTCAAAATTTTTTTTATCAACGTGTCAGTTCAAAATTTTTTTTATAAACGTGCCAATTCAAAATTTTTCTTATTAACATGCTAACTCAAAAGTTTTCTTATAAACGTGACAATTCAAAATTTTTTTATAGAACATGACATCTCACAATTTTCTGAAAAAAGTGACACTCGGACAGGGAATTTTATTTCTTGAAAATTTTTTTCAGAAAGGAGTATAGCTCAAGGTAGTCGCTTAATGATTTGAGGTGGAACATGAAATTTTTCTTAAAAATTTTTTTCTTAAATTTTATTCTCGCTTATTCTAATACAGATTTATAAAAATGATGATGCTGCTGAGGAATAAGACCAGTTTGCATCATGTCGATGATATCCTTTTTTTTCAGAGCTGAGCTCTAATTTTTTAGCATAGGCTACTTCTACAGGTTTTGAACTAATTCAAATTTTAAAGTTTTCTTGGTAGCCTCATAATTTTGACAATACGTCACCACGCCATCTGAACTGACGTTTAGCATAGATATTTTAGATACTGGGATTTTTTTCCATAATTTATTGACCAACGGATGGAAATTAAAAATTTTTTTTGTGAAAATTGATGAATCTTATAAATAGGCTCATTCACCTTAAGGGAACGTTCTCAAACCACGTGACCCAAATAGGGGGGAGGGGGGACGATTAAAAGGCTACGAAAGGTTACGTGGGGGGTAGGGCTGTTGATTCAGAAAAGCACGTGGTTTTAAAAGTGCATGAATCGATGTTTCGATTCATAATATTTTACTGTCGAACGTTAAAGTCAGCTATCCCCCAAGCTCTAAACCCCCAAGACCCTGGGCGCCCGAATTCAACAAAAAAACTGGTCGGATATCTCCCGAGCTCTAAACCCCCAAGACCCTGGGGGTAAAATAAATAATTTTGTAACGATACCTAACTACACTGAACTGGTGCAATTATATCATGAAGTTGTAAGTCTGAAATTTTGAACTCCAAAATAGCGTGGTTGATAAGGGAAACTATAAATTTTTACTTATTGGTGAACTCTTCGTTTGCAACATTATCAACAAATTTTTTTTTTTTAACTATAAATTAAATGCATCTAAGAAGCAGACACATTTCGAGAAAAGTGTAAAAATTTTTGTTTGTTTATTGGTTTTTTTTTTTTTTTTTTATCTTTTTATTATTTTGTAATATTTCCAAGTGATGTAAATAAAAGTGCACCACAACCTTTTTGTGGAACAAAAAAAAAACACTTTTTTATGGACTTGATATTCAAATATAAAGTACGCTTTAATTATAAAATTATTTCACTCGGTAACCAGAGTTTTGTGAGGTTTAGAGCTTATGAGATAGCTGATCAGTTTTTTTATTGAACTTGGGTTTCCAGCGAGGGGCTATGCTCTCCAGAATCATTGATGATTCTTTTGATTCTTTTGTGATTCTTTCTTGATTCTTTTGGAAAATTTAACATATTTTTGAGCCTTGGATCCAATTTCAATTGATAATTTGTTAAAAATAATATTTTTCGAAGATTTTTACTTGAATTGACATTGATATTTTATTGATTAAATATTGATTTTCATGTGTGATTCAGAGCTTAAGAGATAACTGATCAGTTTTTTCTTTGAACTTGAGTTCAATAAATAAACTTATCAGGTAACCCCCAAGTCTTGAACCCCCCAAACCCTGGGCGCCCAAGGTCAACGAAAAGACTGATCAGTTATCCCCCAAACTCTAAACCTCCCAAAACTCTGGTTACCAACTGATCAGTCTTTTCGTTGACCTCGGGCCTCCAGGGTTTTGGGGGTTCAAGACTTGGGGGATAACTGATAAGTTTTTTTGTTGAACTCGGGCACCCAGGGTTTTGGGGGCTTAGAGCTTGGGGGATAGTTGATCAGTTTATTTATTGAACTCGACACCTAGGGTTTTGGGGGTTCAAGGCTTGGGGGATGGCTGATCAGATTATTCATTAAACTCTACGCCCAGTGTTTTGGGGGTTTAGAGCTTGGGGGATAATTAACCAGTCTACTTATTGAACTCATCGTTTTTTTTTGTTTTTTTTCTCGACGTCAATTTTATTGGGGGGAGGGGGGGGTGGGTAGACCTTAGGACACATCATAGCTCAAAGGAGTTGTTGCGCCCCTGGTATTAAATCATTAAATTATAACTTAAAAAATAATGTTTTTAAAAAACTAATAGTATTCATATTTACAATTTGAAATCGTAAAAAAAACCACGTGACTTTAGGGGGGGGGGTCGAAAAATTGATAAAAATACTACGCTGATCTTCATGGGAGGGAGGGCCCTTCAAAATCTTCGAAAAAATGACCACGTGGTTTATGAACGTTCCCTTAGCGGCTTTCATTATTTTGCACCATCGATCTTGCTTAAATATATCTAAGCCTTTTGAAGCTTTTTCGATTGCGGCGTGCATAAAATCTCCGTCAGTCTGGGTATGCCCTTTTACGAGGTATCTGTAAAAATAAAAGGTTATAGTCGGATAAGATAGGTAAAATGGCCCCCGAAGCTAACCTGTACAATATATATACATATCATTCGAAAGGGAATAAAAAAAGAAATTTTTTTGTGATTTTTTCAAAATTTTATCTTTCTTTGAGCGTCTCTAATCACTAAAATAGTGATTTTTCAAATTCTATTTATAAAAAGCTATCAAAATGCGGTTTGCGGCAAAATTCTGTTTGTAAAAAATATAGTTAAAAAAAATTTTTTTCAAAAATTTTTAACGCTTAAGGTTGTTGGGTCGGTACACGATCTGATCTTAAGAATTGCATAAAGTTAAGGAAACTTGTTGATAATTATGTATTATTAACTATGTTAAATTTTTAGAACCCTAGGGAACGTCACACAAAAAATATTAACAATTTCCCTTCAATACGTGTTCTTATGGAAAATCGTAGATTTTTGAACTTAACTTAAAATTTCAAAGTGATTTGATGTTACGATTTCGATAAAAAAAAATCTTGTAAGTTACTTTAAAAAATTATGAAACACTAAAATCTGCGCTTAGACCAGCCATGTTTGACACGAGTGGGAGAGAGACGGAGAGCTCGTCCGAGACTCCCTCTATCTCACTCGCACGAATCTACCTTTCTCTCTCGCACCGATCCAACAGGTCTGTCAAGTCAGCACCCATGCGATCGATTTTTTATTAATTTTTTGGAAAATCAATTGCGTTTAAGCTTCTGAATAGAAAATCATCTATAAAATTTTTGATCGCAAACGATTTTTTTTTTTAAATAATCAATGAAGTTTGGGTTGGACACCCAATTTTCAAATCCTTGTAAAACAGCAAAAAATAATCGAATCATAAAAAAAATTTTTTTATTCGATTGCGGAGACCGCAAACAGCACCCGAAGAAAAAACTTCAAAAAGTTTAATATTTTTTTAAATAAATTCACTTCAAAGTTATGAGTTCATCGATGGCTCGTGCCTGAGTAGCCCGCGACTGCGTATTACAGCTAAAAAGATGGGCCAGTGAAACAGAAAATTTAAATAGTTCAAAAATTACAAGAATCTCAATAGGATTATTAAATAAATTCTAAACCTTAAATTCAAATAGTCAGTCCGCTGCTAAGGTTTTCGTGACGATTTTTCCTCCTCGGGTAAACTAAGGTTTTTTTAACTAATTTTGATACGCTGATCACGAAAATCAACCTGAAAAAATATAAAAATGAAGCGTTCAAAAGTTATCAACAATTGCTTTGCAGCTACGGAGCTCAGGCGGCAGTCAGATAATCAGCTGAGCATAGCGCATGCGCAGTAATCACGGCTGTGCATGGTCGCCTCGTGCCATCGCAACTGCAAAATACAATTGTTGATAACTTTTAAACACTTCATTTTTATATTTTTTCAGGTCGATTTTCGTGATCAGCGTATCAAAATTAGTTTAAAAAAATCTTAGTTTACCCGGGGAAGAAAAATCGTCACGAAAACCGTGGTAGCGACCTGACTAAAGACCCTGACCGTAAATAAAAAAATAATCGTTTATCCCCCAATTGTTTGAATCCAGCACTTAGGGCATCGAGTAGAATGAAAAAGCTAATAATTTATCCCCCAAGTTGAGGCGTCAAGTTGAATAAAAGTCTAATTGTTTATCCCCCAACTCTTTGAATCTAAGTGCTCTGGGCTTCCTGGTGAATGCAAAAACTAATTGTTTATCCCACAAGTCTTTTGACCCAGGTACCCAGGGCGTCGAGTAGTATGAAAAAACTAATAATTCATTCCCCAAGTACCCTGGGCGTCAAGTTGAATAAAAAACTAATTGTTCATCTCCCCAAGTCTCTTAACCCAGGGCGTCCAGTACGATAAAAAACCAATTGTTTCTTCCCCAAATACCCTGGGCGTAAAGTTGAATAAAAAAACTAATTATTTATCTCCAGTCTTTTAACCCAGGTATCTAGGGCGTCGAGTAGAATTATAAAAGTAGTAATTTATCCCCCAAGTACCCTGGATGTCAAGTTGAATAAAAAAACTAATGGTTTATCCCCCAAGTCTTTGCACCTAAGTACCTTGGGCGTCGAGTTGAATATAAGAAACTGATCTTTTCTCCCCCAAGTCTTTGGATCTGAGTGCCCTCGGCTTCCGGGTGAATGAAAAAACCAAATGTTGTTCCCCCAACTTCCTTGGGTTTCGAGTACATTAAAACAACTAATTGTTTATCCGTCAAGTCATTGAACTTATTACTTGGGTGATAAACAATTGGTTTGTTTATTCAATCTGATGCCCAGGGTACTTGGGGGAGAAACAATTGATTTTTTCATTTACTAGAAATGTTGGAATGGTAAATAAAATTCAAACTCGTATATATAGAGTTGAGGAATCTTCACTTTATTAAATAAATTAAATTAAGTTTTTAATTTTGTTACGGCCGTTTCGACACACTGTGTCATCATCAGACGGCGGTGAGTTTCAAACTAAGCTACATTTAAGGTTGAGCACACAGTTTACATACATAGTATATCGTCATTTTATATACATAGTCATTTTATATACATAGTCAGTTTATATACATAGTATATCGTCATTAATAATCTATCTAACTACAAATGAAGAGAGTGTTCATGACGCTTAGCTATCTCTAGGAATTCAAAACAAATTAAGTAACGGTGAATTATTCAAATCTGTCTGACTATTTAAAAGTAATTCAGGAGTGTCTTTCTTCACTCTATTAATTTCCAATGCTTCCAGAAAATTCAATTTCTTTCCTTTGCTGCAAGCATGGAGTAATTTGAACTTATCATCATAAATATGTTTATGACTGAGGATATGACTTGCATAGTTTGATTTTTCGGGGTTGTTATTCAAATAAGCAGCTTTATGTTCTGCCAATCGTACTTCAAACGATCGTCCAGTCTGTCCAACGTAAACGCAGTTACAATTAGGTGTCGCACAAGTTTTAGAATACACACCAGATTTTTTACTAACTGTCGTTCTTGATTTATTGTTTTTAATCAAACTTTGCAAGCTTTTCTCAGTCTTAAAAGCAATATCCAAGCCATAAGATTTAAAACGTCTCGCTACCTTCTCTGACATTCTCCCTATGTCAGTTATAACTTGGAAACATTTTTTATCTATCTTATCATTTTTAGCAGACAAAGGATAAACTATTTACTAGGAAGCCCAGGGCACTCAGTTTCCGAGACTTCGCGGAGATGCAATTGGTTTTTTATTGTTATATTGTACTCGACGTCCTGGGTTATACCTGGATCATAAGACTTGTGGGATAAACAATACTCATGTAATAATTCATTTGATAAAAATTTTTTAAGTTTAAAAAAGGATTGTTACCTTGAGTAGAAGCTCAGTCAAATATCGTGAAATTATAGAGTGATAATTTTCTTTTGTAATAAAAAGATGATGCTTCGCAACGGGGGATTATCAACACCTTTTGAAGATCAAATGAAGCACAACAAATATTTTCACTTAATTTTGCAGTAGCCTTATCGCTTTTCATGAAATTACGAGCATAATCTTTTTTTTCTTCGGTGCACTTCGTAATTTCCTACAGCCTTCTGCTTGCTCTCTGTGGATAAATTTTGATAAATTGTGCACGTATCACACTGATCTTTTTTTGGTTTGTAGAAAGACATATTGTATTCTGTAGTAAATATCTTTCGGTATATATGCTGGGACGCAATATTTCGCAAATCAGTTTTATTTTCAGTTTTCTTTTCCTTATACAACCTGTACATCTTTTGAATGTTCAGATCAGCTGGTAGATACATCCGAGATGTTGAATTTCTACAGTAATGAGACTCAATAGTATGAAAAGACTCTATGTGAACCCTCACAGAATTAAGCACTTCGTTAGGTGTGCTTCTCCTTTGTTTTTTCTCTTTGCCTCTTCTGTCTGGAGAAATTATATTTCCTGTAGCAGATTTTTTTTTCTTTTTTGAAATAGTTTGTAACCACGCACGAGAGACTCCTGAAAATTAATATGATTTTTTTTTACTTAGATTTTAATTTCAGAAACTTTTTTCATTTTCTACTCGAAAGGGCAAAGGAAAGTCACTTCATCTCTAAAATGTTAGCCTAACATAAATTAATTATTAAAAAAAAAAATTGAATGTTAATATTGGAAAATGGAAAGTCTTATGCGCTATAGTAGGATAAATAGTATATTACAGCACGAGGCCACGAAAATAAGAAATGTCTTAGATCACATGTAATTGTGGGCCGAGGCGAAGCTAAAGTAAACAAACGTGTGATCTGAGGCTTTTTTATTTTGTGGCTGAGGCTATAGTATACTATTTTTTTAACCGGCGGACCTGAGATCGGCACTGTCGTGACCACTGCGCAGAAGTGCTGCTTTCAGGTCCGAGGTTAAAAAAAACGAATTAAAATTTTTTTTATATTAAAATAAAAATTTATAAAGACTGTAACAATTTTGAATCTAAATTTATGTTTTATTGTACAAACATTTAGAAACAAGTTAAAAATCTTATGCATCTGAAATTGGTCGGACTAATCGCCGCCGGAATAGTGTTGGCGAACGAAAAACATCAAAATCGCGACTTTTCCGGCACTAGAATTAAAATTAAAGGTGTAAATTTTTTGAAATTTTCATAAACATTTTTTTTTTTTTTAAATACCTTATGTGATTTTATAATCTTATAATTTTTTTATCACAAATGACTTATTAAAATTCAAAAAAAAAAAAATTTTTGTTTCTAATTTTCACGAAAATTTTAATTTTAAAAAATCTGAATGTATACAAACCGTAAGTATGGAGGAATATCGTGCGACAAACTTTTACTTTCTTGTTATCGAAAACCAAAAAATAATTGCGTGACATAATTCGAGCATTAGAATTTTCATCATCAACTTGCGACACTTTACTTTCCATACATCTATCTAAATATTCCCATTTTTGATGTTGATCCTTTATTTTCCAAAACGCTTTGAAAAGAATCAAACGATCAGCGTATGAGATTTTTTTTTGACAGTCGAATCTACAATTGAGGCAACCCATGCCCATTTCACGTGGGAAAATAATTTTACTACTTTCAGTATAAAAGTCCTAGCTGCTTACAATGGAAACACCGAGGTATTTCCTGCTTATCAGCCTTTCTGTTTTTCTCCCCACTCCTGTCTTGCTTTGGAGATGGACTTCTCGCCTTGTCGTCGTCCTTCGACTTACGTCGTTGCTTGGTAGGTCTGGCTTTGTTTGAACCCTGGGGCCTCGGGCCCTGAGGCTTCCCATGATTCTTGCTTTTAGCTTGGATCTTGTTTGCTATCATCTCAAGAAGGCTAATAACCGTAGAGTCAGCAGACCTGCCTGTCATATCCGTTCCGGCTATGTTAACCTTTGGTTTTTTATTAGTCTTCTCTTCCTTATATGCCAGATGTGGCCAAGCTGACGTAGAGGGTGATGGTGGTGGCTTATACACTAACTCCATGTTAGTAATTCTTTCGATCTCGACCGCTTGGCTCAATAAGCCTTTCATTGACTTAACCTGTTCACGCCTGATCTGCCTGCGTAATCGAGGTAACATGTTCGTTAACATGAAGTCAATTTGTTCTCTCTCAGTCGGTATTGGTCTAATTTTTAGCAAATAAGACTGCAAGCATGTCAAGTAGGTCCGCACCGGCTCGTTTTCACCTTGAGTTCGGGTTGTTGCTTCCATCCTTACGGTCTGCTGGTAGTCTCCAACTCCGTACCACTCACGGGCTTCTTGAAAAAAGTTCTTCCATGAGTTGATCGTGTCCCGCACGTTACGGAACCACGTAGCTGCTATACCAGTTAGCATCATTGATAATGCATCCAACAATTGAGAACCGGTCAAACCAGCGAGTCTATTATATTCCTCTATTTGCAATAAAAATTGTTCAATACTAGATTCGCTATCGCCGCTGAATCTAATATTCCATCTTCGAACAATAATGCCGACGTCGATTGGCTCCATCGGATTGCCTTGAGCCTGGATTGACTCCTGAGTGGCTAAATCAGCCGTCTGCCCATGGCTTCTTAATTGTTCGAGCTCAGCTTGCAAGGCCTTAATCTGTTGTTCTAGCTTTTGTTCTCTGTCTTGCCTCACAACTAGAGGACTGGAACTATTCCTCGCTTCCCGCACTGTCGTCTCGCAAAAATTGACCCTAGTGTGCGGTACATGGCCGTCGGTCGAAATACTGCAGTCGTTCAACGAGTTCTGCATTTCCGGCCTTATTGTCGAGGAAACCGGGCCCCCCGGTCCCCGGTTCCAATCTGGCTGGCGGTACCTATCAGCCTCCATTGCTGCCAATCTTGCCCTGGTGTCCTCATTTGACCTTTTCAACGCCTTAAGCTCTTCTGCCACTGCTGTTATGGCTTTGAGCACCTCGGCGTTAATGTCGTCCTCCCGGTCTGGTTGTCCATGTTCAGCCAAATTCCCCCGTCCCGGGTTTCGATCATTCTCCTGAATGCTCGAGTATTCCTCCTGGAGTCTTGAAGCCGCCTCTCGGACTATTTCTTCGTCCATGAGGACAGCAAAGGGGTGTGTGCCGCTTGTGGTGTAGTTTGGATCGATTATTGTCGATCCAGACTTCTCCCACATTGTCGTCGCTATAAAGGTGGCTCTTAGACTTTCGCGCTTAACTTTAACCTCGCCCGCCTCCTCAGACTCGGTCGCGAGAAAGTCTTCCGCTGCATAATTGCCTAACAGCCATTTCAGCAGCCTACTACTTTTATCGATCAGCGTACCTTCAGGTTTGAGCTCAAGCTCATTCAAAGCCTCTGACACGACATCTGCCCTTTCGGCCATGATCCATGAAAAGACCAAGTCTTCCTTCGTAAGCTCCTGCGTCATAGCTGCGTTCGATGTTACCTAGCTTACAAAGAAAAAAGTAACCTAACCCACGTGACAGTTTCAATACACTCTAAATTATTAATATCTTACACAAAATTTATATCTCGCAATCCTGAAATAGATGACAAAATTTCAATTATATTTCTGAGTTATGTAAGAAAACAATAAAAACAAAATCGATCCACTGATCTCAACAGCAATAATCCGAAATGACCAAGAGGTCCACCAACCACGCTTGGTTTCAACAAAAACTCCCGATTGGCTAAAAAAAAAAACGAATCACCCGTTGAATAAGTTACAGTTGTTACCGATCGTTAGTCGATAACAGCCTGCGAGTAAAATAATATTTCACAATAATAATATAATAACTTAATATTCTAGCGCTCAACTCTCGCTACTGTCACGTCTAGGTTTTGCTTGGTGGAGTACTCGCTCTAAAAACCGAAAAAAACTGATCTAAAATCGAAATAATGCAGCCCGACAAAATGCACTTTCTGTGCACACGACAATCCGTCGATTTTTCCTCCAATACCTGAAAAGTGGGGGGAAGACGCGTACGCGAACTAATGTTTTTATTACGCGGCGCGGCTGCTCTCCTTCGTCGGTAGTGGCGTGAGTTTATGTGGACCGATCGCAGGAACACGGGCTAATTAAATTAATGATCAAATGTAAATTTTGATAATTTTAATTAACAATAAAAATCAATAAATCAAAAGTTACCTGATATCTCAAATTAATTCTATACAATTGTTTACAAACAATTAAACCCGAATGACTCAAAGTCTTAAGACGACGAAAATTGATTTTACAAAAATAAAGTTCGTCGGCTGTGTTGTGGTCGCTACTAACACACCGACGCACACACACACTCTCACGCTCGTCTGCTTGCTGCAGCGCGCCAAAACAACAAAGGCGAAGATCTTTTCTGAGTACTACGGTACTCTAACAAAACACACTCCCGCGCGCGATACAATTAATCTTATGATAAAACGCCTTTCTAACTTACTTAGATAAATCAGGTGCACCTGCGCTCGGCTGAACAATCGCAATCCTGTATGCCTCGCTGAAGCCGGGGATGCCTTCGAAGGCCGGTCGCTGGTAGCTGTGAAGTTTTCTTACAATTATCGCGTCACGCTCGAACGACAACTCAAGGGCGTGATAATTCCAAACTCCACTAACAGCACCACTATCAACAGTCACGATGTTGATCTTGTTAAACAATTACAATCGCGAACAAATAAATCGGCAAATTAATTTCACTCACGCGTGTGTTTTTTCTCGCGGTCAAGACTTGAGTGACGCAACTCGGTCGGTGGCGCTGTCGTCTCATTACCGACCGTGCGTCTACGCGTTTCTAACGGTCGCGTGCGAATAAAATTTAAATTTAGCTTATCTCCTCACGTGCCCGTTACAATACTTATTTATAGTCGCGACTTTTTATGCTCCGTATGGGCTTATTGACGACTTTGTCCCTACACTGCTTCGCATTAGCCCATGGCCCATATGGACCATGTGGAGTACGGGAAAACCAGGGTATGTGCCTCATTCGAGTTAATCGTAAGACCAACGCTGAACCGGCAGGCTCATTGGGACTTTTGATCCCACATATCGCCCCCAATCAGATAGTCTTGGATTAGACCAGTGCCGAAGCGGGTAAGGCTCATTGAGAAGGTATGCCCCAAATATTGCCCCCGGTCGAGATAAACTTACGACCAGCGCTGAAATGATGGCCCCCGGTAAAACCGACTCCAAAGCAGTCGGGGTGAACGTAGGGATCGACGTAACCGACGCAACGAACGAAGAAAATAATTCCAAGTTAGCTATTAAAAAAAGTCTTGAGTTTTTCCGAACGTTCAACTTTTAGTACGAAAAATTAATTATGCTTCAAAATAAACTTAATAAATATTCTTGAAAAACCAGCGTCTTTTTATGTTTACTAGAATAGATTGAAATTTTTTATCAAAAACAATAATACCTGTAGTATAACTATTCCTTTCATTTGGTGGCAAAGAATCAACGAACTCCCTGTACTTGCAACCATCATGGACATCTCTCACAATGTTTGGATCTCGAGGATGACTATTACCTTCCATAATTCCTTCAAAATAATCTTCATTAGCTTTAATCAAGTTAGCTATTGCTTTAGTTGGATCCATTAGTATAATTAAATTTTCCGCTGATGGATTAGTTACGTCACTTACATTATGACATTTTTTACATTTAAATTTATCATCAGGATTTTCTAATTTTCCAACGTAAACTTTGCATTAAGGACCTGTAACGTGGAATTCCGCATTTTCATTTTCATTAAAAAATTTATTGATCATGTGACGTGAATGAAAAGGTAAAATTGGCTTCTCAAATAAAGCATTAACTAGTGAAAAGTCTGGATACCGCCGTAATAGGCAGTTTATTAACAAGACCATATTTACAAATCATAAATAGGACTTCTTCTGGCGTCGCTATAACTGGCGTGTTTATTTTTTCTGAAAAACCTGGACTATTAAGCAAATCATCGAAATTTTTTGGTTTTCCATTCATGTTTTGATACGAAT
This sequence comes from Encarsia formosa, assembly GCA_038277355.1. Lineage (NCBI taxonomy): Eukaryota > Metazoa > Arthropoda > Insecta > Hymenoptera > Aphelinidae > Encarsia > Encarsia formosa. The sequence goes on along the minus strand of CM076185.1, from coordinate 55,274,811 downwards.
CATGATCATCATGGATTAGATCTTCAGGTAAATACCTTTCATTATTTTGATTAAGCAGCTCTTGTAAGGGTGCCTGTAGAAATAAATAAATAAAATTTTTAATTTTAGTCCTACAACTCTCATTTTTTTTTTCTACAAAAATAAATACATTTAATTATTTAAAAAAAAATTTAAATTATAATAACGAAATTATAAGAATTCAAATAAATGTGTATCCTTTGAACAAATTAGTAAAGGACGCCTCAAAACAAATTATCCAGCTAATATTGATTATTCCAATTATTCGTTATTCGTTATCCAACATAAAACTAAATACTTTGTTAATTTATGTGTCATAAATCGATTATTTATCATTTCATAATTCATGAGAAAAATTTAACTGTGAAATTAGCAAGTACAAATAAATGTTGTGGCATGTGGAACGCCGATCTTGACTAAAAATTTTCTTCCAGCACAAATTTTTACAAATTAAATTGACTCGAAAATTACTTTAATAATTATAAAAAGTACGAAATCCATTATCTAAACAAAAACCATAAACAATATTTAAAATCAATAATAATACTGCCACCAAAAATAAAGAAAGAAAATTTTAATTTTTGTTTTTAAATTGAAAGCCTTAGAATTTTTCTCTGCATTTTTTAAAATTAGTAAAATAAATTTAATTTTGCTAATAATAGAAATATATTTTATGGAATGCTCACTTATAGTTCTATTATACATACCCCAGGAAAAGATAGACAAGGTGCTTCGTCGAGTGTTTCAAAATCTTGCTATAAGGATTCAAGATTTTCTAGACCACTATTAATTCTGAGAGTTTCAGTAGGATAATTTTGTTCATTGTTGCTATCTGCATCAATAACTATATTTTAATTCTGAAACAAATATTAATTTTTTTTTGAATTTCGTGTTTATTTAAAGAATTTTCGTGTAAAGCATTTAAAATATTAAATGCACTGTTAAATAATATTGCTTTTTCTCAAAACAATGAATAGACTGTAGTCTTAGATACTTAATTAAAATTTAATCAAAAGGTTGAATTTTTTAAAAGAAATACCATAAATTACAAATTTAATATTGTTAAAAAGAACAGTAAACATTTTACTAAAAATTTGTTTTTGGTAGTATTTTTAAGACATTTTCAGGTACATATTATATGTAACAAATGATTTAATATACTTGCTGTGTACCTGGTTTTTAAAAAAATACTCAACTCAAAAATGCATGTATTGAATATACTTTGCGTCAAGTAAAGTGAGAACTCCATAGGTGACACAAATTTTAGTTTCATATAAATTATTTAGACTTCATGAGGTCTGATACATTTGATATTTGAATAAAAAAGACCCGAATGAGCCTTTGCAATGACTCTAATGACATCTATAATTTGTAATGTTCACTCTTTGGTATAAGTACTCCAAAGAATGTTTTTTGTAATAAGGCTTTTTCATAGTAGACTATATCTAGCAGAACATAGAATAACCAAAACGATACCCAGCTGAAAAAATCCATATGGAAATCCGTAAGGAAACCCGTACGGGGGCCCATAAGGGTTCCCGTAAAGGACCCCATACGGGTTTCCGATACTGATATTTGGTCAGGGTTTCCGTACGGGTTTCCATACGGGTTTTTTTTTTCATTTAATTTTATTTTCACACTATTTTTTTATTTATTTAATTTAATATTATTCTTAGATATTGATATATTATTCTTTATAAGATTTAATTATTAATAATAAAATTATCGAAGAAAAAAATTTTGTTCGACTGAGATTCGAACCCACGACCCCAGGCATGGCAGGCAGACACTCTACCAACTGAGCCATTGAGCTAGCTTGCTCGAAGACTTTAATTAAACTACTTTAACAACTGTTTTATATTTGATTTTTAACTAGTCTCTCTCAGCGCGCAAACACGAGCAATTGTATTGCATTATCTAAATCTTAAACAAATTTTGTCGAAGCTTCATCTAAATTAAAGGGCTTAACCGACAATAAGTTGTATATTAAAGGAGTTTAATTGAGGTCTTAAAGCATGCTAGCTCAATGGCTCAGGTGGTAGAGTGTCTGCCTGAGATGCCTGGGGTCATGGGTTCGAATCTCAGTCGAACAAAATTTTTTTTTTTTAATTTTATTCAAAATAATTTTATTATGAATAATTAAATCTTATAAAGAATAATATATCAATATCTAATAATAATATTAAATAAATAAAAAAATAGTGTAAAAATAAAATTAAAAGAAAAAAAAAAAAAAAAAAAACCCGTATGGAAACCCGTATGGAAACCCTGACCAAATATCAGTATCGGAAACCCGTATGGGATCCTTTACAGGAACCCTTATGGGTCCCCGTACGGGTTTCCTTACGGATTTCCATATGGATTTTTTCAGCTGGGTATAATCAGTTTTATTTAATTTCATGAACTTTTAAATTTTTCGTATTTGTTATTTCCCAATCTTATCATGATTTTCTGTGATTTTGACAACTTTATTGAAAAAAGATCTATGCTCTTTTCACTTTACAGTTGAATTGAAGGTCTTCGCCGACCCCGAGCATTTGACCAAAAATGCTCGGGGTCGGCGAAGACTTTCAATCGACGAAAAAGTAAAAACAGCATAGATCTTTTTTCAATGAAGTTGTCAAAATCATAGAAAATCATGATAAGATTGGAAAATAACAAATACAAAAAATTATAAAGGTCATGAAATTAAATAAAACTGGCTAATATCGTTTTGGTTATTCCATGTTCTGCTAGATGTAGTCTGCTATGAAAAAGCCTTATTGTAGTGATATTTATGTTGATTTAAATCTTCATTTAAAACTCTTTTTGAAAAATCGTTATTTTTCTTATATATATTTTACATATAGTTTTTGGACTGGTTAAACATTTTTCTGTGATAATAATGAATTATTAAAGATATTTAGTCTTTTTACATTCGCTCGATATGAAATTAATTAACAAATAAAACAGGATCTGACTCTTCTTAATGGTTTGATCAGAAAAAGTATCATAAGTTACAAAAAATAAAGCATTCATTTATAAGGCTTTTTCATAGCAGACGACTTAGATTTATCGTAGTGAACCCAAAACGATATTTTGTAGTTTTATTTAATTTTCAATGAATTTTTTAACTTTTTGTAAAAGTTAGGCTTAAACTCTGTTAATTATTCTATTATTCTGACAAGTTTATTATAGTGAAATTTAAGTTGTTTTTACTTCAGAGCTGATAAAAAAATTCTTGTTGTACACCCTGGGTCATACACCCCACGTTAAAAGTTATTCACATTTTTTGAACTTTTAAACTTTTCGCATTCATTTTTACCAAGATTATTTAGGTTTTTAAGATTTTTTAGATTGTATTGATAAATTTTTTTTAACATTAACGCTGTAAAGCCGACAGAATTGGAATTTTTTTTTAATCGGCAAACAGTAGGTTATGGATTATCGTCTGCTATGAAAAAGCCTTATTTGAATCTTTTTTTTTTTTTTTTTTGGATTGATTGAGCCTCTACTTGATGAAGATTGATATACATTTTTATAAATAAATAATACACTCTATATATAAAGTGGTTAAAATCTTCACTTTATTAAAATTTTTTCATTATTTTTACATTAATCAAAAACCGTGACAATTGTTTCGGACGCACTGCGCCTTCTTCGGACGGTGGGTATTTCAAGACTAAACGTAATACATACAATTAAGAAAGTGAGCTCAGTGTTTATCATAATCAGTTGTCTAAGTTATTTCAGGACTTCTGTCATTAATATAAATACAAATACATACACATAGTTTAATTCAATCTAATTTAATTCAATTTAATTCTTGATTTGACAATAATGACGATGACCTTAAAAATTCAGAAAAGAGAGAGCAATTTAATTTATTTAAATAAATTAAGTAAGGGTGAAAAAGAACATTTAAGTTCAGTTTGAGAATTTACAAGTAATTTCGGATTTAGTTTTTTAATTCTGTTAATTTCTAAAGATTCCAGAGTATTCAATTTCAAACTTTTATTACAAAAATGGAGAGCTTTAATCTTATCATTATATACGTGATTTGTTTCCAAATCATGAGCTGCTATACTAGATTTGTATGGTTGTCTCTTTTCGAACGCTTTACGATGATCGTCATTTCTCGTTCTAAAATTTCTACCTGTCTGGCCTACATAAACACAATTACAATCTTTCGTACCGCATTTCTTAATATAAACTCCTGTTTTTTCGAAGAAATCAGTCTTCGACTTATTATTCTTCACAATAGTTTGAAGGCTTTTGTTAGTTTTAAAAGCGATATTAACGTCATGTTTTCTAAAATAATTATAAATCATATCAATAGTTTTTCCAACGTAACTGATAACGTGAAAAACTGTCTTTTCCCGAGTTGGTAAAGGAGAAACTTGTTTGATAGCTAATTTAAATTTTATCTTCCTTACTAAAACGTCCATAAAATCCGGGTTGAAATCATTGTTATAAGCTATTTGTTTGATAATTTTCTTATTTGAATCATTTATGCTTTTGTTGTACTAAAAAAAGAAATCAACAAAGTGGAATAAGCTTTATCTAACTTAACTTGTTAGTGCAATTTGATATAATTTATTTAAAAAAATAGTCAGATTTTATCAAATTAGCTCATTTCACCAAGCAGCAAAATTTATTTCTGAAATAGATTTAAAATAGAAAATACATTATCTGCATAACTTTTAATAATTAAAAAAGTAAACAACAATAATTAGCAGGAAATAAAGTAGCCATTCCATTTCCAATATTTTCATAAAGATTATAAAAATAATTTGAATATGCGGTTGAATTTGAAATAATAAGTTCTGAATTGTTTTATTAGACTGAAATACTAAGTTTGATTGATTAAACTGTGTATTTTAAATTATTGATTTGAAATATTTTTCATAATTTCTCATTACTTATGAAAGTAAATATTAAATTATAGTTGGACAATAATTTACAATTTATAAATTCAGACTATCTACAAAAACTAAAAATTACTCAGCAGTCAAATTAAACAATCAATTAAAAAAATTAAAACAAAAAATTAAATTGTGATTGTTGACAATTTAGCAAAAACCATTTCCATTCTTTCAAAGTTGTTTAAATTGTCAATGTTTAAGTTTAAATACGTTAGAAAGGCTTACTTCATTGTTCTGGGAAGTGCCACCCTCGCCTATGGTACTCATGAAACTGAATTGATTTTGGGCCATTCAAGACTTTTTCAGCATGTATGGTGTAACATCTTGAGCTTTTCGTGTTCTGATAAAGCGTTTTCTGAATGTAGGATCAACATTTGCGTGAACGTATGCCATTCTGTTGTTTAAAGTAAAAACCCAGAATGAAGTTGAAAGTTTGAACAAAATAGATAAACTTATTTACAGGAGCATCCTGTAATTGCAAGTGTACATGTAAATTCTGAATGATAATAGTTGATTATTAAAAATAGTATACAATACTTGATTTTAAGTAAATAAAAAACTACTCTGGTTTCAAATTTAGTAGTATTAGCAAATACTAACTTTTAGCAAACTAAGAATTGAAAAATTTAATATATTGTTGTTTAATTTTTTCCAGCGAGAAAAAAAATCTCATGAGTCAGGTTTAAAAAAAAATTAAAAAAACTAATCATTAAAGGCACAACTCATAAATAAGGCTGGCAGAGAATTCTGAAAGTAATTACTTTATGAAAAAACAGGTATATCAAGTTATGATAGATGTTAATGATAATTAGTACGTTCTTCGAAACAATTTACTTCTTAGTTGATTATCAATCGCTATCCATGGTTGTTTATTTACTTAATAAGCAGCTAACACGACGACCAACGACGACTGACGAGTGATGACTCATCACTGATGAGTTTACGAAGCGGACACTGCAACTGTGGGAGCGCTGCTGATTGTAGGAAGTTAGGAACCCCCTGCGAATCATAAGTCTACACATCCCGTTGCTCAGCTAGCTGCCCCCACCACACGTCTCGCGGCGCCGGCGCGGCCCCCTGCAGTCACTAGTGGGTGTGAGTGGGTGCGTACCTGTAGGTACTCTGCTGGCTGCATGGTGTAGTGTGTGTTGGTGTGTGCCCGTGTCCAATGCGCAATTCGCGAACATACCACTTATATAATGAAGAAGAATTCCAGCTCTTTTCTTTTCCCAAACGATTTACGTTTAGATTAATTTGTTGAATATTTTCACAAGTCTTGTATATTTTTCATGTAGTTTGAATAATGACGGCTTCAAAACCAAAATATGCACTCATCAGTTTTACTAACAACAAAAAGAAGGGTTATGTTGTACCTATACAGATTGTATTTGAGTACAAGAATAAAGAGTTTAGAAGAATTTTAAGTAATGGATGGAATTTTAACAAATACCAGTGGCACTATATTTATTGGTCGTGCGATACACCTGGGTGCAAAGACGGTGGTATTAACACCCACTCTCATCATTATAAGGGATATCTATTTGACTTAAGTTGTAAGTGAAAAAATTTCTTTACTCTCAATAATTTCAACAATAAATTTAATTGAATACTGATTTTAAATTCAAATGCTTTGATGCTTAAATTATTGTGTTCTTTTCGAGATTATGAGATTAAGTAAAATAAAAACTGTGTTTTTGATTTTATGATGATAAAAATTAATACTTATTTAATATAAAAAAGAGGAAATTAAAATTAAAATAGTTTTCAGAAATGCTTTACGTTTTTCAACAGATTTTTTAACTTGCTTTATTTTTATATAATTAATCATCTCAGTTATGAAGCATACATAAAGTTGAATATTTAACATATTTTTTTTCATAGCCGATAAAGAATAATTAGAAAGAAAAGCAGTCAAAAGGTTGTCTCCTCCACCCGACACAATCATGATCACAGAATCTAGTTCCGATGAAGAAGAAGTTAGTATATTTATTTTATTTACAACTATGTAACTAAGTATTTTTGCTGTGCAAAAGTATCTTTTTTTTTTTGTGTATGAATTGTTCTTCCCAATTTTTTTATTTTAAAATTTTTCCAGTATTCAATAAGAAAATTGATAACTATTTTTTGAATTTAAAATAAGTATAAAATTTCACTAACAAATAAAAAAAAAAATAAAAAAAAATAAAAAATGTTGTACACTTGTAGCTTTATTATTGTTTAAATTAATTTTATTTTTATTCAAGGATGATTCTGATCAATCCAATGATGTTCAACAGGAACTGATTGAAAAACATAAATACGATGTCGAAAGATTACAAGCTCAGAGTTCATTTCACTACCACAATATACTTAGTTTGGATTCTGAACAAACAAATAGAGCATCAAGCGATGAAGATGACATTACTCCTTAAAAAAAAAAATGAATATTATTGCAGTAGTCGTAGAGGTGTTCATGGTAGTTCTGGTGCTGCTGCTGGTCGTCATGGTGGTCGTGGTAGTCGTGGTGGTCGCGGTGGTCGTAATGGTCGCGGTGGTAGTCGAGGTGGCCGTGGCCGTGGCCGAGGAAACAGATGTACTAAGTCTTTTTTCAACTCCACAAATTCGGAAAGAAGAAGATGCTGGCTCTCAGACCAAGACTCGGCACAAGAATCTGAAGTCCCAAGCCAAAACAGAGTCTTATCACCGAGCTTTAATGATGATCATCTTAATGATGTGAATGTTTCCTCGAGAGTTACACCTAATAATAATGGAGATCAAACACCTGTACCATCTTCACCAATATCATTTGGTAACTATAGCAATGAAAACAGTCCAAGACACAGTGTATCTAGATTACTGCATGAAAGAACTCCATCTAACCGACAAGCACTTAACGAAAATAATCATAGAAACCATCAGAGATACTCTGAACAGAGTCGAGAAAGTCAGCAAACAACGCCGATTCGTCGTACTCTGCGGGAATGTCAACCAGCTGATCACAATAGAGCAGTTGATCAATTACCAGGATTATCAGATGACGTAACCCCAGATAGAAGACCACGGAGGAGGCGAAATACTGGGCTGCCAAAGAAGTTTCTACCTCGAATCCGTGAGTCTAATAAAAATTTATTATAAATACAATATATTTATCCAATAAAATTGAATGATTTAACTGTAACTGTTTCGGAGTTTGCACTATTTTTTTCTTGGATAAATCTGGTATAACTACATTTATTAGTTTATTAAAATAAATAATTAAATATCTCAAGTAATTTACTCGGAAATTTTATAATTTTTAATTTAACAAAAAAAAGTCAAATTATTAATTCCAAGGTACCTACAAAGTATTTGTTTAAAAACCCAATTAAAGAAACCAATTAAAAAAAATCAACTTTGATAACAAAGGATCCGCTGTAAAGCAGTATGAATCATGGTGAAGGCAAGTCTCTAATAAATTTTTCTTTTTTAGACTTTTTTTCAATTAATTTATTGCCTGTTTCAAAAATCTCGACGCAGATTTCTCAATTATAAATTAATTTCTGTAATTTTTGAGTAGCATCTTAAAAATGAGCAATGCTAATTCTGTTGGGGTATGTTATTGCACGCTTTACTATTAGTTACTTTATCGAAAAATTCATTTAATATTTATCTTTGTGTATAAATCTAATGATTTGTTTATATGTAATTTTTTAGGACATAAAAATAAACTATATTAAAAATTACAAAAAATTAATTAAATATTTCAGTGGATTTACCGAAAGACTTTAATTTATACCCACACGGAAAAATGGGGTTTCCTGCGCCAGGAACAAAAGATGTAAGTAGCTATTTTTTAAAATTTGTGAAAATTTTCTCGAAGTGTTGAAAAATTTCTCTTGATCTTTTGTTTAAGATCAAAGAAAAATCCTTATAACGCTCGTCGGTTGAACATAATTTAATACACGATCTATAATTTATTCGTTAGGTTAAAAGATTTTGCAAAATTTTGCTCAAAAATTACTGTTTCTCAAAACGTACTTACAATCCGCGTATTTTCAATAAGGTTACTGATGAAAAATTTCTTTTTTCAATCTGTACATAGTTTTTAGAATAAAATATACAGATTGATTTCAAGCTATTTAGCAAAAAAAACTGAAAAATGTTTAAATTCGATGCTTATTAAAAAAAAATAATAATCATAAAATTTTTTAACTGTAAGGCATTACTTTTAGTTAAAATAAAATTTTATGAACGTGGTTGTCTCAATAGTATCTTAACCCATTAGGTCCCAAGAGTTATGAATTTTTTTTTGTACTTTGAGCTTATAAATCAAAGCGAAAAAGTTGAAAAATAATTTAAAAAATACCCTACCCCCCTATTTTCGGATATGCCCTACACGATGGCATTGTTTAAAATACTCAAAAATAACATTTTAATTTGTTAATAAACAAATTTAAAAAAAAAATGAAAATTTTTACGTCATTTTTTTTTTTTTCAAGCTGGTGAACAATGCCAAAAAATTATTTTTGCCCTCAAAAAGTTGACCACGGGTGTTCACATTAGTTGAACTTTTCGTGCATATTTGATTTTTTTGGTTTCGATTTTTTTAAACAAAATGGCGGACTAAAAACTTCAACGCCAATAATTGTACGGCAGCGCATGGTTGAATAAATACCAAAAAATTACTTTTTATAAAAAATGACTGTGGTTCCTAAGATTTTTATGGTCGCTGATTTTGAATCTGAGATCAGAATATCAAAATTGTAAGAATTGGGCCCAATACCATAGGACCCAATACTCAAAGTCAAGATTTTATAAAAACAAAAAATATCATCATATTTTACGTAGAATTTCCAGATCAAAGTATACTTGGTCGTTTTTCGAAAAAAATGGTCATTTTCGAGTAAAAAATCAAAAAAAGTTCAAAGTATTGGATTTACTTCCAGAGATCCACAACAGCTCGTCCCCGTGTGCCTGTAACGAATTGAACACAACTTTTGAGATGGCAAATAGTATATTACTTAACTAGGCAGTATGAATGGGAAACGTCTCAGATCGCATGAAATTGTCGTCCGAGGCGTAGCCGAGTGTGACAAACATGTTGTGATCTGAGACCTTCCCATTCAGGTGCCTAGTTGAGTATGCTATTTTTCCGCACGACGGCGCCGGGAAGCGCTACTGACTGTAGCAGCAGCGGCAGGGAAGTAGCGCTTCCCGGCCGGAGTGCGGAAAAATATATTTACGAGGTTTTTGGGTTGCTGATAGTGTATCTGAGGTAAAAACATGAAAATCCCAAATATAGGGCCCAATACCGTAGGACCCAATAGTAAAAATTGAGATATCATAAAAATAAAAAATGCCATCTTATTCTGCGCAAAATTTCAAGATCAAAGTATACTTGGTCGTTTTTCGAAGAAAATCGTCATTTTCGAGTAAAAAATCAAAAAAAGTTCAAAGTATTGGATTTACTTTCATAGATCCACAACAGCTCGTCCCCTTGTGCCTGTAACGAATTGAACACAACTTTTGAGATGGCAAAAATATATTTTGGGTAGCTAATAGGGTATCTGAGGTAATAACATGAAAATTCCAAATAAAGGGACTCAAGGACATGCAGCACCACGTGGTTTAAAAAAAAATTTTTTACTTTTTGTTTTTTATTTCGTCGATCTTTTTATACGACGTAACTCACGCGAAATGATTAGAATTCAGGATCTCTGCACAGATTTTTTATCTCATTTTTTATTTTTATGATATCTCAATTTTTACTATTGGGTCCTACGGTATTGGGCCCTATATTTGGGATTTTCATGTTTTTACCTCAGATACACTATCAGCAACCCAAAAACCTCGTAAATATATTTTTGCCATCTCAAAAGTTGTGTTCAATTCGTTACAGGCACACGGGGACGAGCTGTTGTGGATCTCTGGAAGTAAATCCAATACTTTGAACTTTTTTTGATTTTTTACTCGAAAATGACGATTTTTTTCGAAAAACGACCAAGTATACTTTGATCTTGAAATTCTACGTAAAATATGATGATATTTTTTGTTTTTATAAAATCTTGACTTTGAGTATTGGGTCCTATGGTATTGGGCCCAATTCTTACAATTTTGATATTCTGATCTCAGATTCAAAATCAGCGACCATAAAAATCTTAGGAACCACAGTCATTTTTTATAAAAAGTAATTTTTCGGTATTTATTCAACCATGCGCTGCCGTACAATTATTGGCGTTGAAGTTTTTAGTCCGCCATTTTGTTTAAAAAAATCGAAACCAAAAAAATCAAATATGCACGAAAAGTTCAACTAATGTGAACACCCGTGGTCAACTTTTTGAGGGCAAAAATAATTTTTTTGGCATTGTTCACCAGCTTGAAAAAAAAAAAAATGACGTAAAAATTTTCATTTTTTTTTTAAATTTGTTTATTAACAAATTAAAATGTTATTTTTGAGTATTTTAAACAATGCCATCGTGTAGGGCATATCCGAAAATAGGGGGGTAGGGTATTTTTTAAATTATTTTTCAACTTTTTCGCTTTGATTTATAAGCTCAAAGTACAAAAAAAAATTCATAACTCTTGGGACCTAATGGGTTAAAATCATCAATTTTTTTTTTTGTATTATATTGGTCTAGATGTTTGGGTAGAAGAGGAAGCATGGTTTGCGGTATTAGCAACAAAAGATCCTACAGTTTTCGCAAGAAATATGGCTTCTGTCATCTGGACGCCAGAGAAATTGATTAATAGGTGTTTTAATCCTGAGGCTAAAAATTTAGATAGGAAAATCACTCCAGGTTCACCACGAAAACAGCCGGAACCGGAAAGATGGGCTCTGTTATGTGGTAATTTAAAGTGTATTTTATTACATAGATGATGGTAGAAATATTCTTCAAGTCAAATGTGCTACATAAAAATATTATTGATTTAAATTAGAATTTATTTTTTATAATATGCATGCTTGTATATATATATATATGTGTGTGTGTGTGTGTGTGTGTGTGTGTATGTAAATATATCTTTTATTTTCAGACGTAATGAAATATTACATGTCAAAAAGACAATTTTTGCCAGAAGAATCGAACAGAATCCTAAGGAAGCTCCACATAATAGTAAAAAAAAAGATCAATGATCTTCGGAAACCGTACCTACGTGACAGAAGAAGTTCCGAAGATTTTTTAGTTCGTCCAGCTCAAGAAAGCGATGTAGAAGTTTAAATGCAATTTATGCAACTTGACTTTTATTTATAAATTTATTTAACTTTTCCATTAACTTCATTCCAAAGTTTGAGAAAAAACGGTGATTTAACAGTATATATATATTACATTTGAATAGTTTAACTCTCGGTTTAACTGTTTGCGTGAATGTGTAACCATAAAAAAAATATTGAGTTATTAGTCTTGAATAAAAAGAATTTATTTAAAAAATGTATATTTACTAACTTTAACCAACAATATATAATTTTGAAAAATTTTCCACATAAAATTTTTTTTTATTCAGTCGTTTTCCTTTGACTATGACTCAAGACCATTAAAATTCTTGTTAAGACGTGCGAACTAGAATTTTGCTACAAGTACAAAAAAAATTTTTTTATTTATTTTTTATCCAATATTTTATCCAATATTTTATTTGATTACAATAATCATTTTACCACCGTGGAAAAAGAAAAACCAATATTATTATTTTTTTAAATACCAAAATCGTTAAAAATTTTTTGCAGCTCATCAAAAAAAAAGATTTAGTTACGGTGTAATTAACAAAAATTTAAATCCGTAGGGAGTACAATGAAAATTAGGTATATATGGATGAATATATTTTTAATTTAACATTTTATTTTGAATTCAAAACTCAACCTCAAAAAAATTACAGATTTTCTTTGAATGCTACGACGTGACATCTGAAAAAATAATCGCTTAAATTATAAAATTTATCGTTACTAGGAGTCGAGTGGGCGCGCGTACGCGCGCCGCGCAGAATTTAACAAAATTACAACCTCTAAAATTTATTGTTGATTAATTACCAAGTTCACGATGAAGAACTCGATAGATGACGACATGCTTAACCAATAGGATCAAAAATAAAAATCTTAAACTCAAAAATCGATATCGCTTACTCGATTTTAAGAGTGGATCTCCCAAATTTAACAGATAAAATCATAAACTTATAGTAACAATGTGATTTTTTAATATTTTGTTCACAGTGTTCATAAACAAAAAAAAAAAAAAAAAAAAAAAAATTATATAAATGACTTTATTAGTAAGGATTTGAAAAGTTTTCAAATTTCTCTTTTATAAAAGTAAAGTCCCTAATTTACATAATGCTTTTTTTAAACTTATATTATTATTACTAGAAACATTAGTTTTCAAGATATTAATGACTTTGGCATCGTTAAAAAGCCGAAGTCATACTTATTTTTTTTAAAACATCGAAATCGTTAATCGTACGTACTATCGCACGTACGATCGTACGTGCGGTCTCCCATGAGATCTTATTCAATATTTTCACTAGGGCAGCACGTCCGCGCGCACGCATCACATATTTTTACCAAGGTAGTCTATTATATAGATAACAACTAAAAATATACGCGGCTGTTATTTGTTCGCAAAATTAGACGAGTAACTTCCTAGTAATTGTGAAGCGAACGAAAAACATTATCATTATATTCATATTCAATGGCGGGAGAAATATTATTTAAGACCATTTTTGAGCGACTCGTGTCGATTTCTTGTAAACTTTTCTTGTGTTATTTCGAGGGATCCTTTCTCGTCTATTCCTTATATGAGTAATTGATATTAAAATAAATTTTCACTTATTTTCTTATACTTTCTGTAAAAAAAATATTTTACATAGTCTTGGATGTAAAAAAAAAAAATTTGGAGACTTTCTATATATTACTTAACTTTTTTTTTTTTCAATTTTCAGAAACTTTTCTTTTAGTACGCCTGTCAAGCCATTTTTGATTCATGCGGATAGAAGTATAATAAAAACTATTTTGAGCTGTCCTCCTGAAATTATCAAGCTTTAAATTGTTTTATTATGGTTTAACTCATCAATAAAAAAAAAAAATATTAAACACACACACACCCATATATATATATATATATATATATATATATATATTTATTTTAAGTAGGCCCGGGTTTTATTTTCATTTATTTATTTCTAATCATTAATGGTCAAAATCGTCCTTTACATTTATTATATTCACTTGAACGAAAAAACTTTATATCAAAAAATGAGTTCACTCTTTTTAAAAATCTGTCATATATCGACAGAGCAAAAGTAAACTTAACTGTTTAACTTTTTTTTTTAATTTACTAATGGTTATATGAATTATAGAAGTAGAAGTAAAAAGATGTACATTTCGTATCTTTACTTAAACTAAGAATTTAATATAGTTTCAATAGTAGTTGGACAGATACCTTATTATTTACTATTGAGAATTGAATATATTTGAAACAAAATTGCTAAGTTAGAAACAGCAAGATAAAGTTAGAATCGTGCATTCTCTGTAGTAAGAAAGACGACAGTAATAATACTGATCGGTTGAGTTTCAGTAAAATGATCAATAAAGTTAAAAAAAATTAGTTTTTTCATATAGAATAATATTTTTCTAGTTTATGAAAACAATAAGTAAGTATTAAAAAACAGTATTTAGTTTTATGTTTGGGGCAAATATTACATAATTACATAAATAGTAAATAAAAGGTGGTGATAAGATTTGAATGTTTGATTTATTACAAATTTTTCCATACCTTAAATATTAATTGGGTTGACTTTCCAAGTGCTGTGATTGATGAAAGTCCAGGTTAAAAAACAAATGATTTTGTCTTAAAAAAACACTAAGCCATGTAATTATTTCCTGAGAAATTATTTTTACAAATGAGTCAAAAATACTTTGAATAAGAAATCTTGAATGAAATTTTTTAAACTTAATTTTTTCCTTCAAAAATAAATTGATAAACGATTAAGCTGATTGACAAAAAAACCATCGTTAACAAATATTTCGTATCGTTACCAAAATTATTATTTTTTTTTAATTTTCGAGAAAGTTTTTTCTAGAAATTTTTTTTGAAAATCCTCTTTTGATGTGTATGGTTTTTAAGGATTTAAGGGAGCTTTAAAAGCAGTGTGATCAGTTGAGTACTTAAATTTTCGAATTATATTCAAACAGGCACATGAATTATTTAAAGTGAAAATAATTCATTTTATGATAAAAAATTATTTTTGAAAAACTTTTTGATGTATTGTTGTTCGTTTTATTCTTGACTCGTGCAATTTAAAGTTATACGTGAAGTTTTCTAGTGTTTTTCATAGTCTATGAATTGAATTACTTTAAAAATGCACGGTGACTCTGAGTTTTTATTCCAAGTATCAAAATTTAGAATTCTGAGGATAATTTTACACCCTAGTTTAAAATGAGAGTGCAATAATTTACCGGGAGATGATTGAAATTCTTTCTTGGAGAGCAAAAAAACTTTGATCTCCGTTTTTGACCATGAAAAAAATTAAAGAATTCAAATTGTTTTTTCTCACAAAATATCTGAGTGACCCAAATTGGGTCCCCATTTAGGAGACTTTTATTTACATAAAATAATGACTAAGAAGTCTTAAGGTTATAAATGAACTTTATCATTCGAGGGTTTAGGGCGATTCAATTAATTTTTAATTAGGTATTTTCAACTATGACGTCATTTTCACTGGATTCAATGCTACCGGCTCTTATACCGTATTGCCGGAGTAATTGCAAACTGCTCTTATGACGTCATAGTTGAAATAACCTTAGCGCACTAGAATTAAACATGCGATATCTTTTTTAGTTAAGAATTTTTTTCAATTGCAATTTCGAGTTACAAAAAATGATTTCTTCAATTTTTTCAATTCTAAACAAAACAATTTTTCAATCCTAAGTAAATTGAAAGAATAAATGAAGAACCCCGTAGAATCTTTATAAGAAATGGTTTTCGGTCGGATTAGTTCAGAACAATGTACTTTAGTAGTTCGTGACTAGTAGATAAAAAGTCAATGGGTACTAAACAGTCTAAATTCATCAAGATACAGTTTTTGAAATTGTTTGAACTCGATGCAAAAGCGGGCTTAGCGTTTGAGATTGGCTCAAGCAGGTACTGCTTGAACACGCTTTTTGGAAAATACTGTCATTTTTAACTTATTAAAAAATATATTAAATATCATTTTACAGAAATATTTTTTGAAATCTAATGAAAAACTTCTTCACTAGCAGTTTTTTTTCAACTCTAAACTTTTATGCTTACTTTTTTAATCCAAAGTTTAAGGTTAGAAACTGTTATTTTTTTATTTTTTTTTTATAGTTATGAATCATGCTGTTGGCTGTGGAAAGGTTTTCAAGATTATTATGCTAAAATTTCATAAAAAAAATATTTAGTAGTTCCCGAGTTCTTGCGGAGTTGAACTAAAAATTTATGTGGTAAACAAAAGTTATATTTTGTCCTGAACAGTAATCCTGTACAAGTAAAGGAAACCCGTCGTTTCCACGAAATATTTGAGCACGAGATGAAGTCAAAATTTAATAAGGCTTTTTCGCAGCAGACGACATCTAGTAGTACGGTTAAGTGTTTAGTCCCAAAAACTGAGCGGGACACATCATTGCTTTAGCATGATGTCGGGTCAGTTTAAAAAAAAAATAAAATAAAAAAACTTAAGAGTAAATAGTGCAAAGTTAAATAAAAATATAATGAGATTTTTATGGAAAATTAAGCTTTGCAATATGAGGCCATGTAAAGACTATTGATTATTATTATTATTTATTTATTTTCATTTTTTTTTTTTTTTTTTCAATGGAGTTGGTAAATGCACTTACGCACCTTCGAGTGTCAATGACACCCAATGTGCACGGAAAGACGGAGGCAGTGAGAATATCAGTGCCCCTTGCACACTCGGGGACGGTGTGGCATGCAGGCTGCGGGACTCTGCCTTGCAGGCTGATTTAGCCTGCAAAGCAGAGTCCACCGCACTGCACCGCTCCGCCCGCCGCTGCTCGCCCCGTTATCATGATTAGCTAATTAAATAGAGCGAACGAAATATCTTTTTATATTTAAACTAATAGGTAATCAATTCTAACTCTTAATATGCAGTTATAATATTAAAATATTGAACCTTCGGTAATCGAAGGATAAATATATTGTTCGTGCGAAGAAAAACCTTAACCTGTCGATACGCAAAGGGATGAATTAAAAATTTGGGAAAAATATATTAATCTGATTTATTGGGTAACATCTCATCAAGATTTTTAAGTTTGATTTTTATCTGATTTTTTTTCTCAGTACCTTCTTTGTGACTATAAATCAGCAGATTTCCGGATAGGGTTTTTTTTTTACACGGGCAGTTGAAATGTACACGTGTATATTATTTACGTGAAATCCTAAAGCCCAATCGGGCTTTAACGGCGATTTGGTTTTTTTTAAACCGACTGCCGTGAAAGCCTGCAGGGCTTTATATACTTTGATTTTTGGTTTTAGGTTAGGACGATTCAAAGAAAAACTATTTTAGGATGATTATTTCATTTATATTATACATCCCGCACGTAGCTGATGATCCCCTGAGTAATTAAAAAAAAAAATTAACCCGAACAAAGCCCGCATTGAAAAGTTATGAACGTTTCATTTTTCGAAACGCTGATTCCCTTTGGTCAGGGGAATTCGATTTCAGTTTCGAGCATCCGGTCTCTCTGCCTGCGCTCTCTGTAGACTTAACCGGACGTGACATATGCGGTGGGCGTGTCTATTTTTGCTGTCTCACTCTTACTGCTTACCTACAGCGGCAGACGGGGGCATGTAGGCCCGAGCCTGTAGCCATGAGGCGACTGGTGGCGCTGTATCAATTAGCAGCTCCCTACAGCTGACTCGTGAGCTGACTACAGCTGACTGCGGAGCCGCTGAGCCGAGCAGCTTGTAATGTGTTATGAGCAATAACTTTTTTATAAATAATTGATTGTCATAGAAAAAACAGTACTGAAGACCCTTATTTTCATTATATATTAAATAAGTGGTAGAATTTACAATTATTAATTTGTTTAATTTCAATAAAAGAGTATGAAATAAATAATCTCTACAGTCTTTCTATGATCATCATCATCAAAGATTTTTCAATTATTGTGGTGTGCCCTGTGAGTTGATAATAATTGTGCTGTGGTTGTGTTGGGAACCTGATGGCTGGAGGTGCATATTGGCAATATTAAAAATAAAGTTTTTTCTGAATGTGTGTGTGTGTGTATGTGTGTGTGTGTGTGTCAGGTTGAACTTGCATATTACTTTTTTATAATCCACCCAACTTGCAAATTGCAAAAGGTGCAATTGCAGCACATAATGTCATTGTCATACGCATTATCGCTTAATTTCATAGAATCATCATAGAAATGTATATGCTCTGAGCCAATACACTTGAACTGTTAAAGTTTTGTAATCCTACCCTTTTTCAAAAATAAACTTGATGTCTGAAAGTTTTGTAATCCCACTTTTTTTCTAAAATAAACTTGATGTCTGACAATGAATTTTAATTTTGATTGTAACTGTTACATTCACTCAGGGTGTTAATGATAAATATATTTAAGTCAACATGAATCAATTATTAAAATTTTTTATCTTTTTTGTTGCCTGTATGCAAGCTTAATAGATAGTTTTGGGTCTAGGTATCCAGTGGACCAGAAATTATGAATTCTATTTGGCATGGATTTTTAAAGTACGGATGAGCATTTGCTCCATTATTTTCAAAGTGGATTTAGTTTGTCCATCAATTATGTATGCAAAATGAATTCAAAAGTACTTCATAACAGTAAATTATGTCTATGATTTTTATGTGTTCTGACTAATGATAAAATTTATATAAAAGAAATTTAAACCTAAAGAACTAGATGTATCCAAGTTAACATGAATCAATTATTAAAAATTTTTATCTTTTTTGTTTTCTGTAAGCAAGCTTAAGTTATGCGGCCAAAGTGATTTTAAATTTTAAAATTGGTTACTTTTTTTTACAAGAATTAAAAAGTACAATAGAAATAGATAGTTTTGGGTCTAGGTATCCAGTGGACCAGAAATTATGAATTCTATTTGGCATGGATTTTTAAAGTACGGATGAGCATTTGCTCCATTATTTTCAAAGTGGATTTAGTTTGTTCATCAATTATGTATGCAAAATGAATTCAAAAGTACTTCATAACAGTAAATTATGTCTATGATTTTTATGTGTTCTGGCTAATGATAAAATTATATGAAAGAAATTTAAACCTATAGAACTAGATATATCCAAGTCAACATGAATCAATTATTAAAAATTTTTATCTTTTTTGTTTTCTGTAAGCAAGCTTAAGTTATGAGGCCAAAGTGATTTTAAATTTTAAAATTGGTTAATTTTTTTTTTACAAGAATTAAAAAGTACAAAAGAAATAGATAGTTTTGGGTCTAGGTATCCAGTGGACCAAAAATTATGAATTCTATTTGGCATGGATTTTTAAAGTACGGATGAGCATTTGCTCCATTATTTTTAGAGTGGATTTAGTTTGTCCATCTATTATGTATGCAAAACGAATTCAAAAGTAGTTCATAACAATAAATTATGTCTATGATTTTTATGTGTTCTGGCTAATGATAAAATTATATGAAAGAAATTTTAAACAGAAGAACTAGATTTATCTAAGTTAACATGAACCAATCATTGAAAATTTTAATCTTTTTTTTAATCATTTTATGGTTACAAATGAGTATTTGGTACATTTCAATGTAAATTTACATTAAAATAAAGTTATGCAATGTACATTTAAAAAATAGGTAAATACTAAATTGAATTTTTTTTTTTTACATATGAAATTGATTTACCAAGGACTTTTATGGGTTCTGGTTTATGTCGTGGTTTTACATCAGAATAATTGAATATATCTTAGTTATTGTTAAATTATTTAGAATTTGTTAAGATCGTGAAATCATTTATTAAGACATATTTCAACAATATTAATGATGTATTTATGGAGTTTGGTTTTTTTGAACTTGTGGACAAAAAGGAAATACATTTAAATATTTACCGAATTTACGCAATAAAATCTTTAAAAAATACTTTTAAAAAAGTAATGTTTACGGCGATTGGTTTTTTAAAAAGGAATCTAAATAAAAAATTATACGCTAAGTATGATCTTTAAAAAATACTTTTAAAAAAGTAATATTTACGGCGATTGGTTTTTTTAAAAGGAGTCTAAATAAAAAGTTTTACGCTAAATATAATAATCTTTTTTTGAAAATGAATTAATGAAAGAAGTGAAATCAAAAAATTTATTACGGACGACTTGAGGCCGAATTACTTATTATTTAAAAATAATTTTCTCTTCTAAAAGATGATTATATTATGTTGAATCACCTTCAATATACGTAAAGTTAACATTTTTCAATTATAGCACATACATGGGAAAACACATGCAAATTGCACACAACTCAAACACTTTTTAAAATTAAAAATTAAAATATGTTGTTAAGAAGCACACTGAGCATTCAAAATATAATTTAAAAAACACAGGTATCAATGCTTTTTTTCGAGATAATTTAGTTCAAAGAATATTAAATTTTTACAGGTCAAGTATAGACATACATTGTGATTTAGTTGATTTCTAACTCAATTACAACATGTTTTAATTTTAAAAAGTGTTTGAGTTGTGTGCAATTTGCATGTGTTTTCCCATGTATGTGCTATAATTGAAAAATGTTAACTTTACGTATATTGAAGGTGATTCAACATAATATAATCATCTTTTAGAAGAGAAAATTATTTTTAAATAATAAGTAATTCGGCCTCAAGTCAATGCCAACAATATTTTCGTTTCAATTTTTGGAATGGTAACCTTCTTGGTTCCCATAGCAACTCGAACATTGTATTCAACGGATCGTTCCTGCGGTGGAACTCAATATTTCTAAATTCAAAATTTCCTGTTCTACTCTTCTTGAGTAATTAAAATTATTGTGCATTTTTTTTCAAAATGAATCCAATGGCATGCAAGGAGGACGTGGAGACGGTTTGATAAGCCATTGACATGACCCGCAGTCAAGATGGAAAACAACTCTCTTTCATCAGGAAAGTGGGGTACAGAACTGGCTGTCATCGACTTCCCCGAGGAAGACGCAGTCAGCATTTTAAAGGCAGGAAGAGTAAAGATCGGATGGACCATGTGCCGTGTCTGCAGGAGGGTGCACATAGTACAATGCTACAAGTGCCTAGGATGCGAACATATTCGAAAGGACTGCAGAGAAGAAGAGAACAGGTGGAACTGTTGTTTCCGATGTGGGCAAACTGGACTTAGGAAGGCAGGGTGCGAGAAAACACTACTCTGTTTTCTTTGCAAGATGTAAGGACACAAGGAATCCACGTATTAGAAAGCGGATTCTCCGCGGTGTCCCAGTGTGAGCTCAAAACCGCAAAGGAGCGCTGTGCAGCCTTGAAGATGAAAAATAGGAGAGACAGATACGGATGCGTTCGTAGGAGGAGGCCGGACAAGCCGCTCAGCCAAGAAGTAATGCTAAAGAAGCAGTTCCAGGCTTGGCGGGGGTGTTATTAGTGAGTATCAAGATCGGAGTCCTACACACGGAGAGACGGGAGCAGTGAGAATAACAGTGCCCTTTGCACGCTCAACGACGGTGCGGCGTGCAGGCTGCGGGACTCTGCCTTGCAGGCTGATTTAGCCTGCAAAGCAGAGTCCACCGCACTGCACTGCTCCGCCTGCCGCACCGCGGCTTTGACGCCGGCACGCTGCTATCCACGACCAGCTTGAATAGAGCGAGAATTTTTTCATAATTAAACTAATAACCAATGCTAATTCTTAATATATAGTTTAAATAACTAACATTGAACAAATCATAATTATTATACAACTAAAGTAAGAGTAAATATTACAATATACACTAAAAAAAATCAAAATTAAAAAAATTATATATAACTATATCTTCTAAACTTGTATACAATTATCAAAAAAATCTAATTTTACATAATAAATGAATTAATATTTTTTGAAAATTCTCATATCGCAAACTGAAACTTTAGCAATAAATTCTTAAAAACACTTTTAAAAATTGCTTTTAATTTGAAGAAATTATTGATTACAAACTTCAATTTCAAAATAAAAATTTTTTATTAAAATGTGATGAGTTAACCATAACTAAAAGATACAATATTTAAGCCTTAAAAAATATGAAAGTGAGAAATTTATGGGTGAGAGTTTGTTTATATTGATTCAAGTTCTACACTCAAAAAAATTAGATATTTAACTACGAAAAAATTACACATTCAGGATATTCGGATATCCGAATTTTACACTTGTTCGTGTACTTCGGACTAACAATAATTTATTGACATTAATATATGATAATAAGATAATTTTTCATTCAAATGCCATCATATAAATTATCTTTTCTCATGGTTAGTTAATAAGAACTAATTTTCGCCATTTTTTTATTTTTTGGCTGTATCGATACAGTACTAATTGTAAAATTCAACTAATATTCGATAATTTTTTAATTATTTGTAAGATTGTACAGTCTACTGACTTCAATATTTTGATTTATCTAAGTATATTTCGAGTTTGTAAGTATCTATTTTAGCTCTTTTTAATATAAATTTTCACGTAAATAATATAACATGAACCAATCATTGAAAATTTTAATCTTTTTTTTAATCATTTTATGGTTACAAATGAGTATTTGGTACATTTCAATGTAAATTTACATTAAAATAAAGTTATGCAATGTACATTTAAAAAATAGGTAAATACTAAATTGAATTTTTTTTTTTTACATATGAAATTGATTTACCAAGGACTTTTATGGGTTCTGGTTTATGTCGTGGTTTTACATCAGAATAATTGAATATATCTTAGTTATTGTTAAATTATTTAGAATTTGTTAAGATCGTGAAATCATTTATTAAGACATATTTCAACAATATTAATGATGTATTTATGGAGTTTGGTTTTTTTGAACTTGTGGACAAAAAGGAAATACATTTAAATATTTACCGAATTTACGCAATAAAATCTTAAAAAAATACTTTTAAAAAAGTAATGTTTACGGCGATTGGTTTTTTAAAAAGGAATCTAAATAAAAAATTATACGCTAAGTATGATCTTTAAAAAATACTTTTAAAAAAGTAATATTTACGGCGATTGGTTTTTTTAAAAGGAGTCTAAATAAAAAGTTTTACGCTAAATATAATAATCTTTTTTTGAAAATGAATTAATGAAAGAAGTGAAATCAAAAAATTTATTACGGACGACTTGAGGCCGAATTACTTATTATTTAAAAATAATTTTCTCTTCTAAAAGATGATTATATTATGTTGAATCACCTTCAATATACGTAAAGTTAACATTTTTCAATTATAGCACATACATGGGAAAACACATGCAAATTGCACACAACTCAAACACTTTTTAAAATTAAAAATTAAAATATGTTGTTAAGAAGCACACTGAGCATTCAAAATATAATTTAAAAAACACAGGTATCAATGCTTTTTTTCGAGATAATTTAGTTCAAAGAATATTAAATTTTTACAGGTCAAGTATAGACATACATTGTGATTTAGTTGATTTCTAACTCAATTACAACATGTTTTAATTTTAAAAAGTGTTTGAGTTGTGTGCAATTTGCATGTGTTTTCCCATGTATGTGCTATAATTGAAAAATGTTAACTTTACGTATATTGAAGGTGATTCAACATAATATAATCATCTTTTAGAAGAGAAAATTATTTTTAAATAATAAGTAATTCGGCCTCAAGTCGTCCGTAATAAATTTTTTGATTTCACTTCTTTCATTAATTCATTTTCAAAAAAAGATTATTATATTTAGCGTAAAACTTTTTATTTAGACTCCTTTTAAAAAAACCAATCGCCGTAAATATTACTTTTTTAAAAGTATTTTTTAAAGATCATACTTAGCGTATAATTTTTTATTTAGATTCCTTTTTAAAAAACCAATCGCCGTAAACATTACTTTTTTAAAAGTATTTTTTAAAGATTTTATTGCGTAAATTCGGTAAATATTTAAATGTATTTCCTTTTTGTCCACAAGTTCAAAAAAACCAAACTCCATAAATACATCATTAATATTGTTGAAATATGTCTTAATAAATGATTTCACGATCTTAACAAATTCTAAATAATTTAACAATAACTAAGATATATTCAATTATTCTGATGTAAAACCACGACATAAACCAGAACCCATAAAAGTCCTTGGTAAATCAATTTCATATGTAAAAAAAAAAAATTCAATTTAGTATTTACCTATTTTTTAAATGTACATTGCATAACTTTATTTTAATGTAAATTTACATTGAAATGTACCAAATACTCATTTGTAACCATAAAATGATTAAAAAAAAGATTAAAATTTTCAATGATTGGTTCATGTTATATTATTTACGTGAAAATTTATATTAAAAAGAGCTAAAATAGATACTTACAAACTCGAAATATACTTAGATAAATCAAAATATTGAAGTCAGTAGACTGTACAATCTTACAAATAATTAAAAAATTATCGAATATTAGTTGAATTTTACAATTAGTACTGTATCGATACAGCCAAAAAATAAAAAAATGGCGAAAATTAGTTCTTATTAACTAACCATGAGAAAAGATAATTTATATGATGGCATTTGAATGAAAAATTATCTTATTATCATATATTAATGTCAATAAATTATTGTTAGTCCGAAGTACACGAACAAGTGTAAAATTCGGATATCCGAATATCCTGAATGTGTAATTTTTTCGTAGTTAAATATCTAATTTTTTTGAGTGTAGAACTTGAATCAATATAAACAAACTCTCACCCATAAATTTCTCACTTTCATATTTTTTAAGGCTTAAATATTGTATCTTTTAGTTATGGTTAACTCATCACATTTTAATAAAAAATTTTTATTTTGAAATTGAAGTTTGTAATCAATAATTTCTTCAAATTAAAAGCAATTTTTAAAAGTGTTTTTAAGAATTTATTGCTAAAGTTTCAGTTTGCGATATGAGAATTTTCAAAAAATATTAATTCATTTATTATGTAAAATTAGATTTTTTTGATAATTGTATACAAGTTTAGAAGATATAGTTATATATAATTTTTTTAATTTTGATTTTTTTTAGTGTATATTGTAATATTTACTCTTACTTTAGTTGTATAATAATTATGATTTGTTCAATGTTAGTTATTTAAACTATATATTAAGAATTAGCATTGGTTATTAGTTTAATTATGAAAAAATTCTCGCTCTATTCAAGCTGGTCGTGGATAGCAGCGTGCCGGCGTCAAAGCCGCGGTGCGGCAGGCGGAGCAGTGCAGTGCGGTGGACTCTGCTTTGCAGGCTAAATCAGCCTGCAAGGCAGAGTCCCGCAGCCTGCACGCCGCACCGTCGTTGAGCGTGCAAAGGGCACTGTTATTCTCACTGCTCCCGTCTCTCCGTGTGTAGGACTCCGATCTTGATACTCACTAATAACACCCCCGCCAAGCCTGGAACTGCTTCTTTAGCATTACTTCTTGGCTGAGCGGCTTGTCCGGCCTCCTCCTACGAACGCATCCGTATCTGTCTCTCCTATTTTTCATCTTCAAGGCTGCACAGCGCTCCTTTGCGGTTTTGAGCTCACACTGGGACACCGCGGAGAATCCGCTTTCTAATACGTGGATTCCTTGTGTCCTTACATCTTGCAAAGAAAACAGAGTAGTGTTTTCTCGCACCCTGCCTTCCTAAGTCCAGTTTGCCCACATCGGAAACAACAGTTCCACCTGTTCTCTTCTTCTCTGCAGTCTTTTCGAATATGTTCGCATCCTAGGCACTTGTAGCATTGTACTATGTGCACCCTCCTGCAGACACGGCACATGGTCCATCCGATCTTTACTCTTCCTGCCTTTAAAATGCTGACTGCGTCTTCCTCGGGGAAGTCGATGACAGCCAGTTCTGTACCCCACTTTCCTGATGAAAGAGAGTTGTTTTCCATCTTGACTGCGGGTCATGTCAATGGCTTATCAAACCGTCTCCACGTCCTCCTTGCATGCCATTGGATTCATTTTGAAAAAAAATGCACAATAATTTTAATTACTCAAGAAGAGTAGAACAGGAAATTTTGAATTTAGAAATATTGAGTTCCACCGCAGGAACGATCCGTTGAATACAATGTTCGAGTTGCTATGGGAACCAAGAAGGTTACTATTCCAAAAATTGAAACGAAAATATTGTTGGCATTTTGAAACCGGAAAATTGGAACCGAAAAATGTCCACCGGAAAATCTGCGCCGGAAAATTGTCCCACCGTCGGTCGATCCCTCGGATCTCCAGCGTTACTGTTCGACACTGGGTCTTATCTACAGTTCCTGCGCCTTGGGCGGCATCATCGACTATTGACTTAAGATTTTGACCTGTTCCACAAATGAACCTTATTCTACAGACAATTAAATTCTAAAAATACCTTTATACCTGAATTCAAGATTGTATAGATTATTTTCCCGAGCTGAATTTCAACCAATAGGAACGCCGCATTTTACATTTGGCGGAGGGGTGTAGGTAAAATTATTTCGATAATTTTTCGGTTATTTCCATTTAGTCGAATGGCAACTTGAATTGTTAGACTCATTCAATTCAACTTTTGGGTTAGACCCGAGTCACTACGGTGTATACCTATATATGCTCGTATATATATAAATACATAGGTATATTCATAGTAAACAAATAGTAATATAACCACCAAAATGTAAAATGCAGCATTTCTATGGGTTGAAATTCAGCTGGGGAAAATAATCCAGCCAAATACCCCTCGTGTTCAGGGCTCTCGATTCTGTGATAATTCTAAAACCTGAAGTTGGCCACGCCATCTCGAAGAATAGGCTAAAGTGTAAAGCGGCCTCCATAACAGTGTACGCGCGAAATAATTAATAAACTCAACTAAATAAACCGACAAATGCTAAACCTAAAAAACTGCAGGTGGAAATTGAATAAAAAACTAATTGAATAACCCACAAATGTTTAACCCCGAAAACTGTAGGCGCCGAATTAAATAAATAAACTAAATAAATAAGGCTCAATAACGCTAAGAGTTCAAAGTTTTTTTGTAAATAAATAAAGAAAAATTGATTTAAGAATTTTATTAAATAAATAATAAATCAAACTCTATTTATGGAATTGAAAAATCTTCACTTGATTTAATAAATTTATTTAATAAAGTGAAGATTTTTCATTTCTTTAAATAGAGTTTGATTTAGTAATTATTTAATATAGTTCTTAAATATGTTCATTAATCTTCATCATGTAGATGACTCCTCTATTAAAAATTTAAAGAAAAATTAAATAATAAGTCCCTTAAGCTGAACAACCCGATAACGCTGGACTTCCGGGTAATTTTTGAATTGATGAATAAATTAAAAAAACCCCAAGCTAGAAAACTCAATAACTCTGTAGGTCGAAAATTTTTTTTTCATGAATAAGTTAAAGATGACTAAACTTCCAAGCTCGATAACTCAATAACGCTGGGCGTACGAGATTTATTTGAAAATAAATAAATAAATAAAACTCGGAACAAAATAACTCAATAACTTTGGGTGTCCAGGCTCAATTTTTAAATAAATAAATGTTCCCCCAAGCTTCAAACCCACAATACCCTGGGCGGCCGAGGTCCATTTTTAAATAAATAAATAAACCCCTAAGCTTCATTTGAAAATTGAACTCGGACGCCCAGGGTATTGTGGGTTTCAAGCTTGGAGGATCATTTATTTATTTTAAAATTGAACTCGGACGTCAGCGTTTTGTAGGTTTGAAGCTTGGGGGATAATTTATTTATTTGAAGTGGAACTTAGACGTCCAGGGTTTGGTATGTTTGAAGCTTGGGGGATCATTTATTTATTTAAAGTTGAACTCGGACGCTCAGGAAATCGTGGGTTTTAAGCTTGGGGGGTCATTTATTTATTTAAATTTGAACTTAGACGTCCAGGGTATTATGGATTTGAAGTTTGGGGGATCATTTATTTATTTAAAGTTGAACTCGGACGCTCAGGGAATTCTGGGTTTTAAGCTTGGGGGGCTATTTATCTATTCAAAGTTGAACTTAGACGTCCAGGGTGGTATGGATTTGAAGCTTGGGGGATCATTTATTTATTTAAAGTTGAACTCAGTCGCCCAGGGTATTGTGGGTTTGAAGCTCGGGGGATTGTAGGTTTTTTAAAAAATTGAATTCGGAAGCCCAGGGTATTGTGGCTTTGAGGCTTGGGGGATAATTTATTTATTTATAAATTGAACTCGGACGCCCAGGGTATTGTGGGTTTGAGGCTCAGGGGTTCATTTATTTATTTAAAATTGAACTCGGACGCCAGGGTATTGTGGGTTTGAGGCTTCGGGGATTGTTTGTTTATTTAAAAATTTAACTTGGACGCCCAGGGTATTGTGGATACTGGGCTTGGGGGATCATTTATTTATTTAAAAATTGAACACGGACGCCCAGAGTTATTGAGTTATTTTGTTCTGGGGTTTATTTATTTATTTATTTTCAAATAAATCTCGTACGCCCAGCGTTATTGAGTTATCGACCTTGGAGGTTTAATCATCTATAACTTATTAATGAAAAAAAAATTTCAGATGTACAGAGTTATTGAGTTTTCTAGCTTAGGGTTTTTTTTAATTTATTCATCAATTCAAAAATTACTCGGAGGCCCAGCGATATCGGGTTGTTCAGCTTAAAGGACGTATTATTTTATTTTTCTTTAAATTTTTAATAGAGGAGGCATCTACTTGATGAAGATTAATGAACATATTTAATAAAGTGAAGATTTTTCAATTCCATGAATAGAGTTTGATTTATTATTTATTTAATAAAATTCTTAAATAAATTTTTCTTTATTTATTTACAAAAAAACTTTAAACTTTTAGCGTTATTGAGCTTTATTCATTTAGTTTATTTATTTAACTCGGCACCTACAGTTTTTGGGGGTTAAACATTTGTGGGTTATTTAATTAGTTTTTTATTCAATTTCCACCAACAGTTTTTTAGATTTAGCATTTGTCGGTTTATTTAGTTGAGTGTATTAATTATTTCGCGCGTATACTGTTGTGGAGGCCGCTTTACAGTTTAGCCTATTCTACGAGATGGCGTGGCCAACTTCAGGTTTCAGAATTATCACGGAATCGAGAGCCCTGCTCGTGTTTCAAAATTTTAGATAATTTTCCAACTTTTTTTTGCACAGCAACTCGCGGGGCAAGTTTGACAATTGTTGCTGTGCAACAAAACACAGTCGGAAAATTATCGACAATTTTAAATCACTAGGGGTATTACGACTGAAACAACATTAAAAACTAAAACTTGCTTTTCTAAAAATTTAAATAATAAAAATGTAATGAATTGGCTTTATCGACGCCTCCCTTTTGGGTCTGGATGGGCAGTAGGGCGCGCGCAAGGGCCTGACGTTTTAAATGCAGCGGAGGGCCACCGGCACTCGCGCTGCATCTTTCGTCTAGCATTGACGTACTTTTGAGAATATCTTTGCGATATCTTTGTATTACTAAAGTACAGAGTTTGATTTTAATAAATAAATAACAGTGTTTTATCAGCATAAACAAAGTGTCTTGTGTCTCAGTGATTAGCCGTCCCTGATCCATCAGCAATTATTAATTAATAGGTTTGATTAAATTTATTTAAAAAAATTTATATTGAGAATTCCGAATGTTTGAAAATTTCAATATTACTAATCAGAAAAGCATGGATCATCTGTACATACTTTCCATAAAGTTTATTTAAGTTGAAGACAGAGCCCTTTGTGATCCATGATTTTCTGAAAAGCATGATTTAAAAAATTTCTTTTTAATTTTTTACTTTTTAGTAATTATGTTTCTATTGTTTCCATTGTTTTCATTTGACTAAAATCAGGTTGGATCCCATGCATTTGGCCCGATATGACCTGAGTTGGTCACTGACTACAATAAGTTGAGATGGACAATTTTTACTTGCTCTTGAAATTTTTCCAGTCTATCAAAATTTCGTCTGTTAACAAATTGATACTTGAGCTGTGCCTCAGGCCCTCAAATAGAAGTCTGCGATGCAGCGAGGTACAAAAGAAAAGTGCAAAAAGTTCTGATATTTTTGACGAGATTTTAAGAAGTTTTCGGCAGCGTCTCGCTACGCCTCAAGAAAAAAATTTTCTCTCTTAACTATATAACTTAGTTAGATACAAGTCAATAATTCCACTCCGGTATCCTTATTTACAAGCAAATTTATTTATTATTCGCCGACGTTTCGGATGTCTCGAACATACTACCTTCTCACGTAAATAATCTAGGAATGTGCACGCTATTAACGTCAGATGACAAAAGTTTTCATAGACTTGTCGATGAATTTAAACGGCGGTTGTTGAACCTTGAAATTAGGGACGTTTACGCGAAAATTGCACGCCTATACAAAACAGTTCGCGAACTTATTGACAATTTGAATTTATCGATTAGTGACAATTTGACTATCGACTTCGTGAGGTTTTGCAAAATTACTAACTACTGGAAGGAATGCAATTCGAATATATCGAAGGCTAGGAAGTTCAATAAACTCTTCGCGAATAAAAGTAAAGAAATGTCGCCTCTGCACGACTCCCACGTCGACGGCGAGTTTGTAAATAAGGATAGGTGGGTCATTAACCTGACCAGCGTCGAGCTCCCGGCTGAGGTGTACAATACTCTACTTTTGGGCGAAAAGTTTAATTTTACCTCTAATCCTGGCAAAAACACATACTTTGAGCTTTTGAAATCAGTCAACTCCACATACAGGATTGACAGGGGGATAAAAAATGAATTAATCACATGTGTGACTGATAGCATTAATACCTTCGTCAAACGCAAACATCGCGTGGACACGATAGATAAAAAAATAGAGAATGACCTTGTTATTCGTAGAAGTTTTGCGAAGGACATCCCGGACATTATGTTCACGCGTGCAGATAAAGGTGGTAACACAGTCTTGATTAGTAGAAACGATTACCTCGGGAAGATGAACTTAGCCCTTTCGAATAATAAGCACTATTTGCCTCTAGAGAATGATCCGGTGAGGGAGAGTGTCAGAGAGATGAATATTTTGATTAGAAAGTGGTGCAAAACGGGAACTTTTAAGCGTGACTATTTCAATTTGACAGAAGAGCAGAAGAATCTGGAAAATACGCTGACCCCAGGGCCTATAGGCTAATTAAAATTACGTAAGAATGATCTTCCAGTACGCATTATAGTTTCTGCTATCAACAGCCCAACGTACACTTTTGATAAAGCCCTCACGAACTTTTTCAACAAAGTTTTAGAATTGCCAGTAAGCAATATTAAGAACAGCCTTGAGCTAAAGACACAGCTCGAAAACATTGAGATCGAGAATAAACACCGCTTGATCTACTTCGACGTGGTCGCTCTTTTTTCTAATATTTCGCACAATCTAATTTTGCAGGCTTTGAGTGAGAAATAGGACCACATCTCCCCCTACACCTTGTTAAAGCGGCATGAATTTTTGTCGGATATTTCAGTCCTCTTAAATTGTACTTATTAACAATTTAATGACAAATTTTATAAACAAATTCTTGGTGCGCCGATGGGATTTTGTAGTAGCCCTTGTTTTGCTAGTTTCGCATTGGAGATGTTGGAAAACCGTGCATAAAGCACTGGCCTCTGCAAAATCGTTTTTTATCGTCGGTATGTTGATGACTGTTTTTTGATAATCGAGGAGGGTGAGATAGACAAAACTCTCAACGTCTTTAATAGCTTAGATGAAAATCTTAAATCCACGTGCGAGACGGAGATTGAAAACAGTTTAAATTTTCTCGATATCACAATCTATCGCGAACACGATTAACTGATCACCAACTGGTACCAAAAACCCACAGCTTCCAACAGGTACATTAACTATTACTCACACCACCCCACCAGCCAGAAAATTGCAATTGTTTATAACCTGATAGAGAGAGCCATTAAACTTTCACACCCCCGCTTCCATAATTACAACTTAATTAAGACTAAAGACATACTGAAAACTAATAGCTACCTCACTACTTTTATTGACAAATACACAAAAAGAAGACTAAAAAAAATTGCACATGACAATAGGACTAACGGAGACAATAACACGGACAAAGAACCTCTCAAACTCAATAGCCGATAGCTTACGAAAATTCAAACTGAACATCGTGTATACAAATATCAATAAATTAAATTCAATTATAAAGACTTGGGAAAGACAGAATTCATAAGCACTCTTGCAATAACATTGTTTACAAGATAGATTGTGCCGATTGTAACTATTGCTATGTTAGCCAAACTTCCAGGAAGTTTAAAAAAAGACTATACGAGTACGACTACGCAGTTAGGAAATTGAGATCGAATAATGCTCTGGCTTGCCATGTCGCCGATACGAAACACACTATTGACTTTGAGAACGCAAAAACAATCGACAAAGATGCGAATTATTATAAACGAACCTTTAGCGAGATGCTAAATATTTATTACTATGATAATACCTTGAATGTGATTACAGACTAAGAATTTGATATTGTAAAAAAACATATTGTCATTGGTTAACTAATTATATGTACACATTTTTGCAAGAATGAATTACTTTTGCACTGCGAGAGACGGCCGTTCTCCCGACGATGCCACTAGGAGCACATGAGAGCCTAGGAGGTATCGGAGTATTAGGCTGGGCGGACACGCCTACTGACTCGCCGCAGTCCAATTACCACCGCAGTCCAGTTATTATGTCTTCAGTTCCCTCTCCCTCACACCCATCCACGCTCTTACCATCCTATTACAACCGTACCAAGCTCTCCGCTCTTCCTTCCTCACAACCCCACCTTTAGGACTTTTCTACCCCTTCCCCTCCGGGTTTTTAGGCTTGTCTCCTAAATCTAATTCATTCTTGAATAAATGTTTAGCGAACACAGATCGCACTGGACCAACTCCTTTACTTCGCTTAAAGGAAGTTTCCTTTTTACTTTATGTGAGTAGAATTATCGTTGTACCATTATTGTAATTACTTGCGAAAATCAATTGTATGTGTAAAAAACTGTTTAAAAAAAAAAATTTTCTTTAAATCATTTAAAATTGTAATTAATTGTTATCAATTGTGAAATCACTTTTATATATTACTTTATATTTTTAATTATTTACACAATCAATTATATGTTATTTTATTTAATTATTTTATTAATTTTTGTATCTATGCCAAATGTTTAATGATAAAATTGGTTTTTTAATAAACAGCCCTGAAGATGAATGCTTAGACATCCGAAACGTCGGCGAATAACAAATAAATTTGCTTGTAAATAAGGATACCCGAGTGGAATTATTGACTTTTACCGAACCACAAGCAACTGAGAGAAACTTTTGAATATTAGTTAGATACATGCAAAGCAAGCAACATAAGCCTATCCTTTTTTTTTGTGTAGTGTGTGCCACGCATATTACATTTAAAAAGTATGATTGAATCTGTTTTTAAAAGTGATTTGTTTAATCTCATTGTAAATTTGAAATGTAACATTTTTTTTTAAAGGATTATCAAGAAATAACTTTTAAATGTTTCATTTTTTTACAGTTTTTCACCTGTTTACTCGCCAATCCCATAGTACTAAATGTATTGGCCTCCTGGCGATATTCTAGCGAAAAATTCTGTTGCATTTCTGGACAAATTCATTAATTCTGGCCACTTTATGCTCAAAATTTACTGAAAATTTCTCACAGAGTTTGTTTAGTAACTCAACTGCATGTTGCAGAGACAGTTTTTGAGTTTTTATTAAAAATTCAATAAAAATGAGAAATTATAAATACAATTTTAGAAGATAAATTCAAGGATAAACTAAATTATAAAAAACGAAATAATCTTCAAAAAAGATAAAAAAAAAATTGAGAAGAAGTTTTTTGCTACAATAAAGAGTTAATAAAATATGTATTGTAACTGTTGACAGAGTTATTTTCGGGTCGATTTGTTTAATTAACGTGAGATGACGATTTTGAAAATTGGCGCCGAGCCGCCGGTAACTTACCAACCGAACAGTCGGTATGGGGAAGATTCCACGCCAGAGCTAGCAGTAGTTACTGTATTGCGAGGCGCCGCACGGGAAAGATATTCGATTTTTGATTGCTTGAAATCAACAAAAAAACTAGATTACGAAGTCGGAATACGCGTGATTAATTTCTTTGTAATAATCTGGTCCATGGGTGCGTGAACTGAGTGTTGTCGTGCTCTGTGACAACTCAGCGACCAGCAGAAAACAAAGCCTTGTCCAGGATCCTTACGACTAAAATTAGCCATCGAGAGCGTCAGAGTGTGTGAGGCGATCACCCGGCTGCAATAGACGTAGACCTGCGATTCAGTCGTTTCCATCGTGTATGTATGCTCGAGCACTCATTGCTCGATAGCTGTTTCTTTCTCGAGTATAAGTCCTTGTCCACTGGGTCAAGGCCATACAGACAAATTTTCGTTACGAGTGATAGTCAAAACCATTTGACTCTCTTACCGTCTCTTTGCAAGCCAGGCTTAAGCTTGCGTAAATTAGATACATATGAAATTGATTTACCTAGGACTTTTATGGGTTCTGGTTTATGTCGTGGTTTTACATCAGAATAATTGAATATATCTTAGTTATTGTTAAATTATTTAGAATTTGTTAAGATCGTGAAATCATTTATTAAGACATATTTCAACAATATTAATGATGTATTTATGGAGTTTGGTTTTTTTGAACTTGTGGACAAAAAGGAAATACATTTAAATATTTACCGAATTTACGCAATAAAATCTTCAAAAAATACTTTAAAAAAAGTAATATTTACGGCGATTGGTTTTTTAAAAAGGAATCTAAATAAAAAATTATACGCTAAGTATGATCTTTAAAAAATACTTTTAAAAAAGTAATATTTACGGCGATTGGTTTTTTTAAAAGGAGTCTAAATAAAAAGTTTTACGCTAAATATAATAATCTTTTTTTGAAAATGAATTAATGAAAGAAGTGAAATCAAAAAATTTATTACGGACGACTTGAGGCCGAATTACTTATTATTTAAAAATAATTTTCTCTTCTAAAAGATGATTATATTATGTTGAATCACCTTCAATATACGTAAAGTTAACATTTTTCAATTATAGCACATACATGGGAAAACACATGAAAATTGCACACAACTCAAACACTTTTTAAAATTAAAACATGTTGTAATTGAGTTAGAAATCAACTAAATCACAATGTATGGCTATACTTGACCTGTAAAAATTTAATATTCTTTGAACTAAATTATCTCGAAAAAAAGCATTGATACCTGTGTTTTTTAAATTATATTTTGAATGCTCAGTGTGCTTCTTAACAACATATTTTAATTTTTAATTTTACTTAGCGTATAATTTTTTATTTAGATTCCTTTTTAAAAAACCAATCGCCGTAAATATTACTTTTTTTAAAGTATTTTTTAAAGATTTTATTGCGTAAATTCGGTAAATATTTAAATGTATTTCCTTTTTGTCCACAAGTTCAAAAAAACCAAACTCCATAAATACATCATTAATATTGTTGAAATATGTCTTAATAAATGATTTCACGATCTTAACAAATTCTAAATAATTTAACAATAACTAAGATATATTCAATTATTCTGATGTAAAACCACGACATAAACCAGAACCCATAAAAGTCCTAGGTAAATCAATTTCATATGTAAAAAAAAAAAATTCAATTTAGTATTTACCTATTTTTTAAATGTACATTGCATAACTTTATTTTAATGTAAATTTACATTGAAATGTAGCAAATACTCATTTGTAACCATAAAATGATTTAAAAAAAGATAAAAATTTTCAATGATTGGTTCATGTTAACTAAGATAAATCTAGTTCTTCTGTTTAAAATTTCTTTCATATAATTTTATCATTAGCCAGAACACATAAAAATCATAGACATAATTTATTGTTATGAACTACTTTTGAATTCGTTTTGCATACATAATAGATGGACAAACTAAATCCACTCTAAAAATAATGGAGCAAATGCTCATCCGTACTTTAAAAATCCATGCCAAATAGAATTCATAATTTCTGGTCCACTGGATACCTAGACTCAAAACTATCTATTTCTATTGTACTTTTTAATTCTTGTAAAAAAAACTAACCAATTTTAAAATTTAAAATCACTTTGGCCGCATAACTTAAGCTTGCTTACAGAAAACAAAAAAGATAAAAATTTTTAATAATTGATTCATGTTAACTTGGATACATCTAGTTCTTTAGGTTTAAATTTCTTTCATATAATTTTATCATTAGCCAGAACACATAAAAATCATAGACATAATTTACTGTTATGAAGTACTTTTGAATTCATTTTGCATACATAATTGATGGACAAACTAAGTCCACTCTAAAAATAATGGAGCAAATGCTCATCCGTACTTTAAAAATCCATGCCAAATAAAATTCATAATTTCTGGTCCACTGGATACCTAGACCCAAAACTATCTATTTCTATTGTACTTTTTAATTCTTGTAAAAAAAACTAACCAATTTTAAAATTTAAAATCACTTTGGCCGCATAACTTAAGCTTGCTTACAGAAAACAAAAAAGATAAAAATTTTTAATAATTGATTCATGTTAACTTGGATACATCTAGTTCTTTAGGTTTAAATTTCTTTCATATAATTTTATCATTAGCCAGAACACATAAAAATCATAGACATAATTTACTGTTATGAAGTACTTTTGAATTCATTTTGCATACATAATTGATGGACAAACTAAATCCACTCTAAAAATAATGGAGCAAATGCTCATCCGTACTTTAAAAATCCATGCCAAATAAAATTCATAATTTCTGGTCCACTGGATACCTAGACCCAAAACTATCTATTTCTATTGTACTTTTTAATTCTTGTAAAAAAAAACTAACCAATTTTAAAATTTAAAATCACTTTGGCCGCATAACTTAAGCTTGCTTACAGAAAACAAAAAAGATAAAAATTTTTAATAATTGATTCATGTTAACTTGGATATATCTAGTTCTTTAGGTTTAAATTTCTTTTATATAAATTTTATCATTAGTCAGAACACATAAAAATCATAGACATAATTTACTGTTATGAAGTACTTTTGAATTCATTTTGCATACATAATTGATGGACAAACTAAATCCACTCTAAAAATAATGGAGCAAATGCTCATCCGTACTTTAAAAATCCATGCCAAATAAAATTCATAATTTCTGGTCCACTGGATACCTAGACCCAAAACTATCTATTTCTATTGTACTTTTTAATTCTTGTAAAGAAAACTAACCAATTTTAAAATTTAAAATCACTTTGGCCGCATAACTTAAGCTTGCTTACAGAAAACAAAAAAGATAAAAATTTTTAATAATTGATTCATGTTAACTTGGATATATCTAGTTCTTTAGGTTTAAATTTCTTTTATATAAATTTTATCATTAGTCAGAACACATAAAAATCATAGACATAATTTACTGTTATAAAGTACTTTTGAATTCATTTTGCATACATAATTGATGGACAAACTAAATCCACTTTGAAAATAATGAAGCAAATGCTCATCCGTACTTTAAAAATCCATGCCAAATAGAATTCATAATTTCTGGTCCACTGGATACCTAGACCCAAAACTATCTATTTCTTTTGTACTTCTTAATTAACCAATTTTAAAATGTAAAATTACTTTGGCCGCATAACTTAAGCTTGCATACAGACAACAAAAAAGATAAAAAATTTTAATAATTGATTCATGTTGACTTAAATATATTTATCATTAACACCCTGAGTGAATGTAACAGTTACAATCAAAATTAAAATTCATTGTCAGACATCAAGTTTATTTTAGAAAAAAAGTGGGATTACAAAACTTTCAGACATCAAGTTTATTTTTGAAAAAGGGTAGGATTACAAAACTTTAACAGTTCAAGTGTATTGGCTTAGAGCATATACATTTCTATGATGATTCTATGAAATTAAGCGATAATGCGTATGACAATGACAGTATGTGCTGCAATTGCACCTTTTGTAATTTGCAAGTTGGGTGGATTATAAAAAAGTAATTTGCAAGTTCAACCTGACACACACACACACACACACTCATTCAGAAAAAACTTTATTTTTAATATTGCCAATATGCACCTCCAGCCATCAGGTTCCCAACACAACCATAGCACAATTATTATCAACTCACAGGGCACACCACAATAATTGAAAAATCTTTGATGATGATGATCATAGAAAGACTGTAGAGATTATTTATTTCATACTCTTTTATTGAAATTAAACAAATTAATAATTGTAAATTCTACCACTTATTTAATATATAATGAAAATAAGGGTCTTCAGTACTGTTTTTTCTATGACAATCAATTATTTATAAAAAAGTTATTGTTCATAACACATTACAAGCTGCTCGGCTCAGCGGCTCCGCAGTCAGCTGTAGTCAGCTCACGAGTCAGCTGTAGGGAGCTGCTAATTGATACAGCGCCACCAGTCGCCTCATGGCTACAGGCTCGGGCCTACATGCCCCCGTCTGCCGCTGTAGGTAAGCAGTAAGAGTGAGACAGCAAAAATAGACACGCCCACCGCATACGTCACGTCCGGTTAAGTCTACAGAGAGCGCAGGCAGAGAGACCGGATGCTCGAAACTGAAATCGAATTCCCCTGACCAAAGGGAATCAGCGTTTCGAAAAATGAAACGTTCATAACTTTTCAATGCGGGCTTTGTTCGGGTTAATTTTTTTTTTTAATTACTCAGGGGATCATCAGCTACGCGCGGGATGTATAATATAAATGAAATAATCATCCTAAAATAGTTTTTCTTTGAAGCGTCCTAACCTTAAACCAAAAATCAAAGTATATAAAGCCCTGCAGGCTTTCACGGCAGTCGGTTTAAAAAAAACCAAATCGCCGTTAAAGCCCGATTGGGCTTTAGGATTTCATAATTCTTGGAAAAACTACCCGCGAGTCGTGTTATTGTTTATGTTAGCTTTTCTTTTCTTGTAATAGTACTTAAGTTTGTTATTGTAATAAATATAATTTATCTAAAACCTTTTTTTTATTATTTGAAAAAACCCTCGGTCCGCTCGTACGTTCCCAAGGTTAAACTTACCCCTCCTACCGACATTTTGACAGCAAACTGAGCCGCGATCCTTTTGTTTAATTTTATTCGAGGGAACATTAGACCGCGATCGCGTAACCACAAGCACGTCTTGATTTTTATTTTCAGGTACGAAGATAAGTAAGGAGTGCGAAGGCCACACTCCTGTTGTCTACAGGTGTTCGACAACGGGGGTGTTCTAGCTGACGAGATTCGTTGTCGGGAAGTAAATCGAGCACTGTGACTGTATCTAAATATATAATTATATTTTCAACGAATATACAGGATGGCCCATTTTAAATGATGCTCTCAAATAACTCGCTTGCGAAGGCCCAAATCGAAAAAAATGTAGAGACCAAAGTTTCATAATTTTTTTGAGCTAGTCAGGTGGGCCCAACCAAATTGGGCCTCACCCTTTATTTTGGGCCCTACGGACCCTAACTTTGTTTTTTTAAATGGGAACCCCTATTTTTGATCCTGGATTCGGAAAGAGCGGAAAATTTTACAATTTTTAGGTATTTTGGGATTTTTTTTTGGGCCCCCATGAAGCCCGACAGGGCTTATAAGACTTTTATAAGCCCCATTTCTTTTTAACCCGAATTGAATCGAAAATAACGCATTTTTTGCATAGCACATGTATTGGAAAAGTTTCTTCGTTCAAAATTTTCAACAAAATGGGCCCCAAAAAATTGGGCCCGGGGCCTTATTTTCGGCCCCACGGACCCAAAGTCCATTTTTTCCAATGAGAACCCCTATTTCTGACCCTGGATTCGGAAAGAGCGGAAAATTTTACGATTTTGAGGTGTATTTTGGAATTTGTTTTGGGCCCCCATGAGGTCTGACAGGGCTTATAAGGCTTTTATAAGGCCCATTTCTTTTTAACGGGAATTAACTCGAAAATAACACATTTTTGTATTGCGCATGCACGGGGAAAATTTATTAGTTTGAAATTTTCAACAAAATAGGCCCAAAAAAAATTGGGCCTTACCCTTTATTTTGGGCCCTACGGACCCTGACTTTGTTTTTTTAAATGAGGCACTGGATTCAAAAAGAGCGAGAAATTTAACGATTTTTAGGTATTTTTTTTTTAATATTTTTGGGCCACCGTGAGGCCATGCAGGGCATATAAGGCTTTTATAGGGCCCATTTCTTTTTAACGGGAATTAACTCGAAAATAAAACATTTTTGTATTGCGCATGCATAGGGAAAGTTTCTAAGTTTGGAATTTTCAACAAAATAGACTTAAAAAAATTCGGCCTTACCCTTTATTTTTGGCCATGTGGACCCTAACTTTGTTTTTTTAAATGAGGACCCCTATTTTTGACCCTGGATTCGGGAAGAGTGGTAAACTGTAAGATTTTGAGGTATTTTTTTGAAATTTTTTGGACTCTGAGCGTTGGGGCCCAATAAAAACTCAAATCAACAGCACTTAAGGTTTTATTCGACCCCGTCAATAGAGATAAGACCTTAAAAATTTAGAATAATCCTATGGTTTTTGACCTTGAAGGAGTACTTATGGATGGAGAATGGCACTTCTGGAACGACAGTACAAAAACGCTAGAAAAACAGAGTTTTCATCAACAGTAGTGGGCCCTCTGTGCCCCAATCTCTCTAGTAAGAGCAGACCCAAAGTCGCCTAGCCGACCTCACAATAGCCGGGGAGCCAATCCTTGTAACCAAGCGGGGCTGAGATCGGTGGAGGCCAATAAGGTCCGCTCCTTAAGGGAGAAAGGAATCGGAGGGACGTTGGCTGGAGATAGTGCAAGCCCGGGGGAACTAGGAGATAAAAATGGAAAGAAAGAAGGAAGGGAAGTGAGAAAGATAAAGGGAAAGAGAAGGAAGGTCAACATTGTCTTTTGGAACGTGACAGGACTAGGCAGGTAGGATAGGGACGTCTGGAAATACCTGGGGAGGTTTGACATCATCAACCTGATGGAAACCTGGGTCGAAGAGAAAGTATGGAAAAAAATGGGCAAAACACTGATGAAAGGGTACGTCTGGATTGTTCAGCCAGCCACAAGGACAAACAGGAAAGGGAGAGGGGTGGGAGGAATGCTGACAGGGGTGAGGAAAGACATAGGTATCAGGAAAGTAATGGTCAACGAGAAGGACATAATCAGCATAGACGTGGAACTTGGAGGTGAAGACTGGAGGATTATATCGACATACAACATGGCAGGGAAAAAGGCATTCCTGGAAAGAATTGAAAACACGATGGTTGAAGAAAGGAAAGGCAAGACTATATGGGGAGGGGACCTGAATGCGAGAATAGCGAGGGAAGGGAGCCTGCCATGGATTTACGATGAAGAGGAATTGCAGCCAAGACAGTCGAAGGAAGAAGTGCTGAACAGGCAAGGCAAAGACCACTTAGAGATGATGGAGGGCAGAGGATTGGCAGTGCTGAATGGAAATAGGAAAGGGGACGAACACGGGGAAATGATATCGGAAACGGAGGAAACTCGGTCATAGACTATGCGGTGTGTGACCAAGACACATGGGAAGAACAACTAAGAAAGATTGGACACAGAAGGGTTGCAGGGAATATTGGGAGAACCTGCGGAGAGGAAGAGAAAGCCCGAGAGATGTGGGAATCCTGACTTGGGAGGAGCTGAAAGAAAAAATCAGGAATGCAACGGTCAGAAAAGTAGTCAGAAAGAAAGAGCCAGTACAGGGTACCTCCACTCTCGCTGTATAAAACGGACAGAGTTCCCCAATAGAAATTGGTTGCCTTGTTGGCGGAGAGGGCGCGTTGTAGTAGAAATTATAGCTGAGGTGGGGAGACTTTTGAAA
Organism: Encarsia formosa; assembly: GCA_038277355.1. NCBI lineage: Eukaryota > Metazoa > Arthropoda > Insecta > Hymenoptera > Aphelinidae > Encarsia > Encarsia formosa. Next base: position 55,233,018 of record CM076185.1, on the reverse strand, counting down.
TGAATAAAAAAATAATCCCCCAAGCTCTAAACCCACAAAACCCTGGGCGACCAAGTTTAATAAATAAAAAATAATATATATAAATAAACAAATAATCCCCTAAGCTTTAAGCCTACGATGCGCTGGGCGTCTGAGTTTAATTAATAGAAAAATGAAATATATGAATAAACAAATAATCCCCCAAGCTTTATACCCACGATGCCCTGGGCATCCGAGTTTAATTAATAAAAAAATGAAATATATGAATAAACAAATAATCCCCCAAGCTTTTTACCCACGATGCCCTGGGTGTCCAAGATTGATTTTTAAATAAATCGAATATATAAATAAATGAATAATCCCCCAAGCTTTAAACCCACGATGCCCTGGGCGTCCGAGTTTAATTTTTAAATCAATAAATAATCCCCCAAGCTTTAAACCCACGATGCCCTGGGCGAACGAATTTAATTAATAAAAAATAATATATATAAATAAGCAAATAATCCCCTAAGCTTCAAACCTACGATGCGCTGGGCGTCCGAGTTTAATTAATAGAAAAATGAAATATATGAATAAACAAATAATCCCCCAAGCTTTATACCCACGATGCCCTGGGCATCCGAGTTTAATTAATAAAAAAATGAAATATATGAATAAACAAATAATCCCCCAAGCTTTATACCCACGATGCCCTGGGCGTCCGAGTTTAATTTTTAAATAAATGAATAATTCCCAAAGTTTTAAACCTACGATGCCCTGGGCAACTGAGTTTAATTAGTAGAAAAATGAATTATATAAATAAACAAATAAGCCCCCAAGCTTTAAACCCACGATACCCTGGGCGTCCGAGTTTAATTTTTAAATAAATAAATAATCCCCCAAGCTTTAAATCCTATATATGCCCTGGGCGTCCGAGTTTAATTTTTAAATAAATAAATAATACCCCAAGCTTAAAACCCACAATGCCCTGGGCGTCCAAGATTAGTTGTTAAATAAATAAATAATCCCCCAAGCTTTAAACTCACGATGCCCTGGGCGTCCGAGTCTATTTTTTTTTATCAATAAATAATACACCAAGCTCAAAGCCCACGATGCCCTGGGAGTCTGAGTCTATTTTTTTTATGAATAAATTATTCCCCAAGCCTTAAACCCAAGATGCCCTGGGCGTCCAAGATTAGTTGTTAAATTAATAAATAATCCCCCAAGCTTTAAACTCACGATGCCCTGGGCGTCCGAGTTTTTTTTATTAATAAATAATCCCACAGTGCATCCGAGTTTTTTTAGATTAATTTCACAGTAAATAAATACATAAATATTTTTTCAAGGAGTAGTCCTACAATAGCTTGGATGATTTAGTCTAGTTTTTAGTAATTTTATTAATATTCTTTAATATGATTTGAACGTCATACCTCGACCTCTACTGAGGCGCTGATGTAAGCTTAACGTTATCGAATCGAACCACTCCTTTACAATATGAAGAAAATCTTTTTTTTTATAATTCTAGCGTTTAAAAAGGGGTTTCTGGGGTTTAAAAAGTTAAAGATGATTAACAATGCATGAAAAAAAGTCTGTCGTTTCTATTTTTACTCAAACATAGCACATATTTAATAAAAAAAACCTAACCCCTAAACTACAACAGATCATTTTACATGATTCCACTTCACAGTCATTGTTCATCTTCAGAGCTTTCCGGAGTCTCCGGAAGAGATTCCTCGAAGTCTGCATGGTTGGCTATATCTTCTTTTTCCTCTTGTTCAATATCTCCTGAAGAAACATAAACCTGTGTCGACGATCCAGACCCTTCGTGTATTCCTTCCGGAAAACCAAACAATGAGAAAAGCTCCTGCACAAGTAGGAGATTCTCGTTTATTAGCAAAATGTTTGCTAGGTTTTCTGGCTTTTGTAATGCTCGGAGGTTTTCTCGTGCTAATTCAAGAACGTGGAGGTTTCTTGCAACAATGTCGGTTGTGCTAGCTCCTCCAGCAACAACAACGTGCCACTGATTAATCATGCTGTTCAGCATGAGACGCAGCTCAGCCAAATAGTCAGCAAGGTTTTCCATCTGTTTAAATTAAAAAAAAACAAAATAAGTCTAATCAACCCTTAATAGTGAGAATATTAATAATTTAAACTAATTAAAACTTACGATGCGTGCGAATTGTTTGCTGGTGGAGGACGAGCACTGAAATATCAGAACACTTTATGAAAAAAGCGGCAAAGGACGGAAACTATTTGAGAACATGATTAATTATAAGACATAAGGATTTTTTTGAGAACTTTTTTCTATTAACATTAAAGATGTTCAATTCAAAAAATTTTTTATGGTGAAAAAATAATGAAAATTAAGGTATTATTTTAAGAGGATTATTTTAAGATATCAAACGAGTTGATGAGGATAATAAACAGTATTGATAAAAATATTTTTAGAAAAAAATTGAAGTTTTTGGGGTTAAATTTGACTCGAAGTGCCATGCAAGGCTTTATCTATATAAAAAAAAAATAGCGATTTTGACTTGCAGAGTTAAACGTCCTTATGTAATAAAAATATAAAATAACGATTATCTTTTTTTTTTTTTGTTTATTTTATTGAACCACTTTTCATTGCTAAGTGCGCTGATATTAATGCAGCTGAGGTTGAAAGCAAGGCAGCCTTGCTGGCAATCCTCGACAACAGGCCCACACCCGTTATTATTTTTTTTTTTTGACAATTGTCGAGGAGGGAAATCTTCAAAAGACACCCGCGCAATGCGGGTAGTGTCGGATTCGCAGAGCCTGCGAGGAGTGCAGGATGCGCCTACCGACTAAAACCCTCCTCAGCCGATTAATCCGTGGATTCAAAACCGGCGAAAGGAAAATTAGGATAGTGGGTGAAAGAAGCTTCGGAGAGTAGAGAATAAGGTGGGGAAGGAAGTATAGATAGAAGTAAAAGTAGGTAGTAAGGCTTTGAGGTTGGTGGCCCTTGCTCAGTACTGTTAAGGACAGTAGTGGTGGGATTCTTCAGCAAAGAAATTTTTCCTTATTTATTTGGGTCCTCTATGCCACGTATCATTTACTGTTAACAAAAAAAAAAAAACATTCATGTGTATTGATAGTCCTATTATAAGTAAGTTATTTAAAATTTACATATAAAAAAATCTAGTCAGTTACTGTTTAAAAAAAAAAACCTTACGAAGTTATGGACTTTGGAAAAATTATCATATAAATAGAAATACTTACGATGTTAAATGGTAATGATGGCATCACAAGAACAAATTTTCAAAATATTATATATCCGGTATTATTAATAGAAAAATTATCAAAAAATCCTTAAAATTCATTAAAAATCGAAAACTGTTACAAAAAAAAAAAAAAAAAAAAAAATTAGAAAGATCAAGGCAACAAATTTTATGTCAAAACAATATTAATTTTGAGTTTCAGATACAAACAGTGGATTGACCCGCTTTTTTTTATGTTTTTTCTTTTTATGGAGTTCCAACGCAGCCACAAGAAACTTGTTCTCTACTTCTCTGAGCCCATCAAACTTTCCTTCTAATACATCATTAATGCGACGAGTAATTGGAAAAATAACATCGTTTAAAGCTACCTGTACTATTTTAAAAATAATTAATTCACGATGAACAGAGCAATGAATCATATCAAAATGAACTTTTTCCTTTACAAAATGAAGACAGACGCGCGTTAAATTATTTAAGTGTAAAAATTGAGACAAAACTTCGGTAATACATGGAACTAAATTTTTATGTAAGTTTAATAACCAAGTATGATCAGAGTTTAAAGTTTTTAAAATGTGGCTGCAGCTGTTACATTTATTGAATACTTTTAATTGTTTTAATACGCGCCGTAAAAATTCATCCGGTTTTATTCGAGCGACAATGTCATCTGGAAATAGGATAACTTCGTTATCTCGTTCAGGTATGAATACCTCCGGCTCTTCTTCTTCTTCTCCTTCTTCTTGAGTGGAATGTTGATTGAAGAATTGAAGTAAAATGTCCAGCACGGTCCCATCGTCCACGATACAGTTCGAGCCCAGTGACTTTGGCGATGACATCACAGTGATGATCAATGCTCGAAAAATGCTTGAAAAAAGAGTCGGTGATGGATTTGTGTTCTGGCCACAAAAACTTCGAAAAAGAGAAAAGAGATTTTCGATAGGATCTTGAGATAGAAACCGCTGCTGTAAAGTTGAAATTCCATTTCTTTCTAAAACTTTCTGCAGCTGTAAGAAACTATCCAGGGTTGATTCGAGGTTCTTCATTGTCGGGATATACTCGGCCTTAAGCGTTGATTTGTTAATAAATTTCATATTGCGAACTTTTGCTTTTGATTCTTTTATAAAATCCAGATGGTAACTCGTTCCTGTGATTGGAGTACGTTTCGGATGAGGCTTTACCTTCTGCTCTTATATGGATGCACCATTTAAAACGTCAAAAAGATCATTCAAAAACAAGACGGTGCTAGCCGTTTGTCGAGCTACCACTGGCATGACCTTGTCTCCCATACGTGTTCTTACAATTTCTGGAAAAAAAAAAAAAACATTGAGTATGGTAATTGTCTATTGCGCCCCCCCCCCTCTCTGTATTCTAGTTAAAACTGGTTTGTATTGACTTAAAAATATTCAAAAGACTCTACAATGAATTTTCAATAAATAAGTGAGAAAAAACAAGAAACACATTTTTAAATTTTAGCAATACTAAAATTAGTTTTGAATTTATTCGTTAAATGTATTAAAAAAAACTTTGAAACGAACCTTTAAGGCAAAGTTTAAATCGTTTATTTATTAATTCAATAAAAGTAGCAAATTATGTGATTTAGATTTCTTTAAGCTACTAGATCATTTTAGATCGACTTATGATCCAAAATTATGAAAAGAAGTTTTAAAAGAGGGAGGGGGACCACTTTTGGTGCAGTGTACATTTATTGAGGATAAAAATGTTCATATGAGCGTAAAACATACATGAAAATTAGTTTCGAAAGGACATTTGGATGCGAATCGAAGCCCATAAACAAAAAAATTATTGGCTGCGCAATATGATTTCGTTATGGTCAAAGCGAAAAAAATTTTTGAAATAACCAAGAAAGTTCTGGCTTCATAATTTTGAGCTTATTACCCTGTAGGTGTACCAAGGATTTCACGAAATTCATGATTTCTCTCGGCCTACACGATTACAAACCTTGTGTATCAATCAATCGATTGATTTCTTCTCCTGTGCTCCTACTCAAAGCCTGAATGCAGTGTTTGACACTCATTTTTTTCATGGAGCTTTCGTAAATATGTCTGTCTGTAAACTTCGGAAGTCTCCGTTCTCTATTTCCTGATAGCTCGTAAGCATCCATCTCGTATGCAAGCTGTATGAATTGCCAGGATCCAAACTTTCTTTCAGTTTCACATTTTTTTGCGGAATAATCCTCTTCAAGATATTTTTTTAGTAGGTTATTTCTTATTCTTTTTTGCATATGCGCCACGTCAAAAATTGGAATAATTTCGACACCTTCAATGTAGTAAGTCCTATCTGAAAGCATAAATATTTTTTCGTACTCTGGTCGGGCAGCGCGACAGGCAGTAGCACCGAGTAGCACTTCTAGGGCCCACCGTACGGAAAAAACATTTCACACGACACTGGAAAAGAATTAGCCAACTCTTAACACCCTCGCCTTCGACTCGGGCGTCAATTTGGGCTAGGTAGAGCTTGCTAATTCTTTCCAGCACCCGGTGTGAAATATACTATTGCAACTATTTGTATATAGCTAATAAAAGGTATTTTATTTAAATTACTTTGTAGTGACATTCAATTGTATGTACAAAAAATAAGTTTGTGATAAAATTTACAACCATTTTTCTAAATATAAAGCAGTAAACTTATCATTGACGAGTAAATAAAAAAAAATTGATTAACGTATTAGAACTAACGATTTTTATCATAAACAATTTTCAAAGTATGCTTTAGACTTGTTCTAAAACCAAAACGGGCTAAAATTTACGTAATAGTTTTAATTGTTTTTTGAAACATTTGAATAAATTTATTTTTCGACACTTGATTTTTTCTTTTTAAACTAAATGTAACTTTGAATATTTTTATCAAGCGTTAATTGTATGAAAATACGAAAAAAAAATTTGTAACAATAAAAAACAATAGATCAACAAGAAGACTCACGACGTTCCAAATTATATCTGGTTCTAAGGTCACTATGAGTTTCTTGAATAAATTCTCGAATCGCTGCCTGATTTGTGCCACCCTGATCTTTTGTTGATGCAACAGTTTGAAGACCAACTTCTTTGAGAGCTTTAACATTGTCCCGGATAGCCTGCTTCAAAGCATGCGTCGGCATTGTTGCAGAGCAAAAACCGTGCGAAATGTAAAGCTTCCAGCCTGACTTTAGTCCTTTGATCATAAAAGCGAGTGCATGATCTGCAATTTCTTCACTGCGTTGTTGCTTTCCCCATTCTCTGAAGCCTTTCACGCGATCTTCGCGAGGATCGAAATCCAAGTGTGGGTCTACACTCATCTCGTCCCAAATTAAAACAATGAATTTCTCTGCATCAGGCATTTTCTTGACAAGGTCTTTTAAAGCATCAAAGAATTTTTTATTTATTCCTACAAATAAAAAGATTTGTACGGTTACTTCGAAAACAAAATTTTATAATAAAATAATTTTATGCAAATGTGGACTGCTGTAACAGCATATTAAAATAAGAAACTCTATGAAATGTGACAAAATACTTAACAATTAACTCGAAGCGATATTATCAAATACACGAAAAATTTCGCCGGCGAAATTTCAGATAGGGATGCCGTCGAGGCTGTCCATAAAGTTTTTGTTTCTTTTTAATTCTATTTTTCTATATTTTAGGGGATAAAATTGTTGATTTTTTGTAATAACGTCGATCCAAAAACTTATTAAAAATATAATGATTTACAAAAAAATCCATTTTCTACAGCTAATATACAATTTTTAATTTCTGTATTTTCATATTTCAGCCAAAATGAGAAAGAAAACAGTAATATTAAGAACAAATTAACTATATAAAACCCAACAATTAAAGGTTTACGAGTAATTCGAAGCGAGACGAGGTAAGGTTGATGATGATAAGACTCGAGGCGAGGCAGTCCAAAATCTCTCCTCGCTTCGCGGCATCTCTACTCAGCTCGCCTCGGTTTCCTGACTCCCGCGAACATTTGTCTAATCTCAAAATAAACGACTCCCCATTGTAAACCGTCTTAACGGGTGGGACTTCTGTCCCGCGCTCGTGCCCAGCGAGAAAAGGAACGACCGCGATGTTGATTTCCGGAATCGGTGCAAGAATACCTTTTGAGTTGTACTCAGTCACGTACAAGAAAAAATTATACTACAAGTCCGGTGCACATTGTCACCTCATAATCTAGTAACTTCGACCCAACCAGTTCTTTATTTAATTAAAAAAAAGATAAATCTTTAATTTTTTTTTCTTATTTTTTTAAACAAAGAGAAAAAAGAAAAATTGTGTATATAGTTTTTTAAGTTAATTAAATTTTTTAATTACAATTTTTTAAGTTGTAAAAGAAGAAGTTGAAAAAATTTGTATATGTTGTGAATGTAGAACTCATAAAATAAATTATTAAACTTTGTACAAAGTACAAACCAGTTTCCATGGCAAATTCGTTCTGGAACATTTTTAAAGTCGTTCCTCCAGGTAATCCTAGTGGTTGCTGAAGAAAGCGATAGCACTTTGGAGAGTGTTTATTTATTATCACAGCAAAAGCTTTTTCGTGGAGAGTGTAGCGAAGCCCTCTGGCCTTCTTGGTACTTTTTAGTATTAAATCAATTATAATTTTTTGCGTATTGTCTAATTTATCATATTGCTGCTGCATACTCTTGCACTTTTTTAAATTCTCCTTGATTGATTTTTTCGCAGTAAGAACTCTAAAATAAAAAATTACAATTTTAAAATATTTTGACCTGGCCTTTTAAGATCAGATGATAATTTAACTGAAAAACTAGCTCCAAAAATGAGATACTAGCCAGATTACCAGTTGATAAAAGAAAAACTTTTTTATCTGTTAGTTAAGGTACAAAGAAAAAAAATTTTTTTGGAATATTACAGCACCTACTAAATTATCTTATTTACCGAGTTATTTACTAACAAGTATACGAGCTAGTAAATCAGCTTCTATTAGAGCAGGTTTTTTAAAAATAGAAAATGAATTTGGAAGTTACACAGATTTCATGTATCGAAAAAAAATTTCCAAATTATTAATATTTATTAAAAATATTTTGAGTTTGTGTAGGAACAAAAAATGTCTTACCGCTAATAAAGTTGCTAAGTTTTCGTTAGACCTTTTCGTTTTTTTTGAATTCATGCGTGAAGATGTTTTTTTAACCAATTTTTCGGTTAACTTTTGTTCGTTTGTGGAATGAATGTCCTTTGGGTGATTATCTTCCACTAAAATATCAGGTTCAACTGAAGGTTCCACTTGAAACAAAAGTGGATTAGTAGGCTCTGATCCAGGCTGGTATACCTCCGACGATGATAACGGTATCTCCGGCTCTTGCATAGAGAAAAAAATTAACGAGCAAATTAATAAAAAACTATTTACTACCAAAAAGTACAATTAAAAATAGTTATTGGCTAAATAAAAAGTAATTATAATTTTGTTAAAATTTAAAAATTACAACATTATGTACCTGTGATAACTTCTTGTCTGCGTTTTTTTTTATGTGGAGATCTTAAACTGTTATCCTCCGAAGAGGAACTAATACAAATATCAATCTCTGGATCTTGGTCATAACCGAAATTCAAACTACAATCTTCAGCTAGTACCGGAAGATTTAAATCAAGAGTGACTGCAGTGGGATCGGGCACAGGTGCATCTAGATTTTTTAAGTTCTGTGTCGGAACAGCGTTTCCTAGTAGACGTATTTCTTGTTTTGAGCCATGGGATTCACAAAAGAATTTTCTTTCGAAATGAATCGAACAAACGGAATACCGACGATTATGCACGACTTCCTAATCTAAACCATCAAGTCTTGTCGATGCTACTGCTGTTACCCATTGTAATCCGAGAATCCGATTTTTCGGGAAATGATAAAGTTTAACTTGCCCGCGAGGCGATAGACACCCGGGCACGACACAGTCCAGTGATGCTACATAGCAAACAAGTACATTTATTAATATTGGATTTTTTAATAATTTATTCGATTTAATGTAAATTTCATAACAAAATAAGTTTTTTTCATACATTAAAAACGATTTTTACGACTGACTGATAAGTATAACAGTCAAATAGACATATCGAAATATCGATATGAATTTATAATTATTTAGTTAATAAATTAAGTTAAAGATTAATCAAATGCGTGTTTTCAATTTTTTTTTCGTATTCCATTTAACACAAATTAATTTTTTAAATCGTTCAAATTTTTTTCAAACTATCATTTCATTCCACTTGCAATCGCTTTAAAAAATTTTTTGCTTACTTGTTGCAAAGAATTATTTAACATTTTTTCGTGAACTTTTTAGCCGATCAGATTGAATACTATGCAATTAGACTACAGTATGAATAACAAAAATTTATTAAAAGTTCTTAACTATTTTTTTCTCTTTAACTTTGCTGTTAATTTTTAACAATATCAGGCGATCGATAAACTTGAAATATCAATGATTACTGCTCTATTGGCGTAATTTGAAGCTTCAATTTAAATAATCAAAATTTAAATACGGAAGAAAAATGTAATTACCATTCAGTTTATCCAACCTACTATTATTGTACAAAAATTTTTTTTGTGTGATTTGTCGTAAACAGATTTAAAGCTCAAAAAAATTTTCCAAAACTTTTTTGAAATAGCGTCATATTACGTCGTATTTCGACGTAATATGATGTTTCTATTTCTGCAACAGCTGATTGAATCTAGCCAAAGCTGATCCAAGTGACCCCGAGTGACTCTTCACAGCTGTTCACAGCTGCACAGCTGAGCTGAGACAGTGTTCAGCAGCAACCAAGAACAATAAATTATCTCAGATAAGTAAACATATCAGCTGCTCTACAAATAAAGTGCAATACAGTGCAATAGGGCTACTTTCTTTGTTAAAAATTATTTAATCCTTTCAGGTGTAAGCGTTATCAAACAGAAGTAAATCTTGATGCAAAATGAAAAAATTCATGAAATACAGTCATCATGCAAAGTAAAAAAAAACATTAGATTGGGCAGTCAGAAGCCAAGATCATGCAATAATTTAGTTGCTGTTGGAACATGGTGCTGGCAATTTGGCAGTCAGAAGTAAACATCATGCAATAATGTAATTGCTGTTGAAACATGGTGAAAGATATTTATTTTTCAATCTATTAATATTATTCTAGTTTATCATGTGAAAAATTTAAAATATTTAATACAACTTTGCTAGTGAAATGAACTCTTTTTTAGTTTAGTTAACAGTAACAGATGAATGTAGTGCAAATATTAAAAAAGATTTTTTCTTTAGCCTGAATATTTAAAATTGCTGGTGCTGGCTCGCATTTAGACAATAACAACAGCAACATCATTAAATTGGACAGTCAGAAGTCAACATCATGCAATAATTTAATTGCTGTTGAAACATGGTGCTGGCTCGCATTTAGACAATAACAACAGCAACATCATTAAATTGGACAGTCAGAAGTCAACATTATGCAATAATTTAATTGCTGTTGAAACATGGTGCTGGCTCGCATTTGGACAATAACAACAGCAACATCATTAAATTGGACAGTCAGAAGTCAACATTATGCAATAATTTAATTGCTGTTGAAACATGGTGCTGGCTCGCATTTGGACAATAACAACAGCGACATCATTAAATTGGACAGTCAGAAGTCAACATCATGCAATAATTTAATTGCTGTTGAAACATGGTGCTGAATCGCACAAAGACAATAACAACTGGTTCTACTTCAAGAAGATATTTATTTTTCAATCTATTCCCCATTGAAAGTTAATATTATTCTAGTTTATCATGCTAAAGATTTAAAATATTTAATACAACTTTGCCAGTGACATGAATTTTTTTTCAGTTTAGTTTACAGTAACAGCTTCAATGTAGTGCAAATATTAAAAAAGATTTTTTCTTTAGCCTGAATATTTAAAATTGCTGTTGTATTTTAAATAGCAAAGCAGTTGAGTTGAAGCTATGCATGCTATATTTTAAAATGTGTAAGACCCTATGTTGTAATTTGATAATTAATTCAATTGGAAAAAACCATGCAAAAAACTCAATAATTCATGTGAAAATCAAATTTACTACTAATCATGATTAACCACTCATACATTTTTGAAAAGTAGTAACTAGTACAAATTAGTACTTGCTACTTGATACTTACAAATCCAAAAAATTATTCTCAAAAATATATTGATTTATTTACATCTTTAGATACACATTATAAATCAGTTTATGATACTTTCATAGCCACAAAAGTTACTTTGAGCCATGATTTTTGAAAGTCTTCAAAAATTTCCTACCTGAAAACTGCATTTCTTTAAACTCAATGCAAAGATTCTTGAAAATTAGTTGTTATTAATTATATTTGAATATTGTTTCTTCTTAAATAACTTTTGCATCAACTATCTTGAACATAAGATTATAATCTAACTTAAAACTAAAACTCAATACTATTATATCATAAAAAAGGATTTACTATTATTAAAGAAAGAACAAATACGAAAAATTATACTTAATCAATAAATAATTTAAAAAATGTCAATCTTAATAAAGACACGAACAATGATTTGCCTCCAAAAAAATTTGCGATCTTCAAATTTTATTTGCTTGACGATGTTTGAGTTTCTGCTTCTATTCGAAAATTCGAAGAATCGCGCGGGCTCGTCACAACATACGCGCCGGCTGCTAGACACTAAAAAAGTGATGAGTTATTCAAAATTGTGAGTCCTTGTACATTAATTACTATAATTAATTTATTCTTATTATTTAAAGTTTATCATAAAAAAATCTCGAATTTCTAGGGCTTAGTAAGTTTGAAGCTTAGAGATTTAAAAGATATTTTTTATTTATTTATATAAAAATAGAATAGTGGGTTCAAAGCTTGGGGGATTATTCATTTATTTATATATTTGATTTATTTAAAAATTAATCTCGGACACCCAGGGCATCGTGGGTATAAAGCTTGGGGGATTATTTTTTTATTCATTTCAAAAGTCTCTATAGGCGCTCCCCACCTCTGCTATAATTGGGGAACTCTGTCCGTTTTATACAGCGGGAGTGGAGGTACCCTGAGCCAGTAGTGGGTCGAAGAACATGGTGGGATAGACAATGCAGACTGAGCAAGACACAGCTAAACAGAGAACTCAGGAAAATGCTGAAAGGTGACAGTTTTTCCACGTTGAGGGTCAAGGCCTTCTCATCCAGATATTTTCTGAAACTGTTTAACATCCCCCTTAACTCCTCCTCTTCCGTTGCCATAATAGCCATGTCATCTGCGTAAGCCAGAGAGTATATCCTTCTTCTTCCGATCTTGACCCCCGTTTCCCTTCTTCCTCAGGTAATTTTCGATGTCTGCTATTAGGATCAGGAATAGGAAGGGGCTTAGCGAGCATCCTTGTCTCAGCTCCTTCTTCGTCTAAAATCTCCTCGTCTGGCCTTTCTCTTTCTTTATCCTGCATGCAGTTTCCTTGAACAGTCTCTCCAATATTCTTATCAGCCTCTCTTCAATACCGTACCTCCTCATAATCTCCCAGAGTTTCTTCCTCCACTTTGTCGACTGCCGCTTTTAGGTCTGCGAAAAACACAAAGAGTTTTTCCTGTTTATTTTACTTTCCGCCACCGTTTTCAGTGCATAAATGTTGTCCATCCCACTTCTTCCTTTTCTAAGACCTGCTTGAGTTTCAGGCAGAATCCCCAGCCTTTCCACCTCTTTCCTCAGTTTCTCTTCCACTATGTTCGCCACTATCTTATATCCTGTATCCATGAGTGTTATCCCCCTGTAATTTTCCGCCTTGTTTTTATCCCCTTTCTTGAATATTGGGCAGATCCAGCCCTCCTTCCAGCCTTCAGGCACTTCTCTTCCGTTACATAACTCCCAAAAAATTTTACTGGCTTCCCTGAGGCCCTCAGAAGGGCCCAAAGTGCCCAGTACTCATTGATCGTAAAATAATAGAAAAAAAAAATTTTCTTACAGCACAAGCCTCAGGAGGGTATTCTGAATAAAACTCTCGACCTGAGGCCGAGATGAAATAGGGCCCAGGGCCTTATTGTGGGCCCTACGGACCCAGTGTCCTTTTTTTTAAATGGAAACCCCTATTTTTGATCCCAGATTCAGAAAGAGCGGAAAATTTTAGGTACACATAGTGATTTGAAAAAATTTTGCTGGCCTCCCTGAGGCCCTCAGAAGGACCCAAAATGCCCAGTAATCATTGATCGTAAAATAATAGAAAAAAAACATTTTCTTACAGCACAAGCCTCGAGAGAGTACTCTGAATAAAACTGCCAACCTGAGGCCGAGATGAAATAGGATCCAGGGCCTTATTGTGGGCCCTACGGACCCAATGTCCATTTTTTTAAATGGAAACCCCTGTTTTTGATCCCGGATGATCCCCGAATATCCCCCTCCCCCTCCAAAAGCCTAAGAGGGGTACAGACTCTGTAGAGCCCCTTAGGTTGTTGGGGGGTAGCAGCTAAGGGGTAGCCATATCAGGGATGAATTTGTGGTACGTAGGGCCTCATAGGTTTTTGGAGGGGGAGGGGGGTATTCGGGGATCATCCGGGATCAAAAACAGGGGTTTCCATTTAAAAAAATGGACATTGGGTCCGTAGGGCCCACAATAAGGCCCTGGGCCCTATTTCATCTCGGCCTCAGGTTGGCAGTTTTATTCAGAATACCCTCCTGAGGCTTGTGCTGTAAGAAAATGTTTTTTTTCTATTATTTTATGATCAATGATTACTGGGCACTTTGGTCCCTTCTGAGGGCCTCAGGAAAGCCAGTAAAAATTTTTCAAACCCCTATGTGGACCTAAAATTTTCCGCTCTTTTCGAATCCGGTATCAAAAATAGGGGTCCCCATTTAAAAAATGGGACTTAGGGTCTTTAGGGCCCAAAATAAGGCCCTGGACCCAATTTCATCTGGCCCATCTAATCAGAAATTTAAATTCAGATAACTTCTCTGTTGCATGTGCTATACAAAAAATGCTTGTATTTCGAGATAATTGACTGGTTCCATACTTTTTCCAGACCCGTATATCATTCAAAAGGTCTTGAGCTCAGCTTTCTAATTATGTTATTCAAATTTTTATTTAATACTTTTTTTTGTCATGAGAAGGTGCTGAACAAAGCCGTTTATCATTTTAAATCCAACTCTCCCACTATAAAATCATAAATCAGTTTAAACGCAATTTTACGAGCCATTACTATATAGGAAGTAAGTTCATCTCATGTAAAATCTGTAAGAAAATTTGTTGAAAATCGAGGCTTGTTTGTACGAGATTGCAAAATTTGAAAATAATCGTGACTTTTTTACTATTTCGCTAATTACTAGAGTAGTTTTCAGGGTGGGCAGTTTGAGCTAGAGATCTAAGATGAGTAAGGTTCAGAATGAATAGGGTGAGTAGGGTTTTTTGGTAGAGTGAGGGAGAAAAGAGTTGGGGATTAAGTGCGGTATTTGAAGTATGTGAAATCAGTAGAGTCAGTAATGTGCAGAGTTGACCAAGTATCCGAAGTTGAAATTTCGGGTCCTTTTGGGATTTCAAAAAGTATCTGAAAAAAGTATCTTTGGGTGCAAGATAAATTTCATGAAAGTATCTTAAGATACTTTGAAAGTATCCGAAAAAAATATCTTTGGATACTTTCGATTTTTTGAAAAATCATCTTCGGGTACTTTTCTTTTTTCGAAAAAGTATCTTCAGATACATTATATCTTTTAGATTTTTAAAGTATCCGAAAAAAATATTTTTGGATACTTTTCTTTTTTCGAAAAAGTATTTCGGGATACTTTTTAAATTTGAAAAGAGTCCGAAAAAAGTATCTTTGGATACTTTTCTTTTTTTGAAAAAGTATTTTCGGATACTTCTTAATTTAGTAAAGTATCCGAAAAAAGCAGTTTTGGATGCTTTCATAATCGAAATATATCCGAACATGCTTTTTGTCATAAAAATGTTATAAATTGATACAGTTAAAAAATTTAACTTTTTTACCAATGAGTGCAAAAACAAAAAAAAATCAAAAAAAAAAAAAAAAAAATTATTAAAAACGTGATCGGAAATTGTCGGGGATGCTTGCTCGGATGCTAAGGATTATAAAAGGATTTAAAGTACTCCAATGCATCTAATTTTTGCAAAACAAAAAAAAAAATTACTTTTTAAACCGATTTTGAAATCAATCACCGTGCTTCGCTACAATTAGCTTTCGATGAATACGTTTGAATATGATTAAGTTATGGGGGTATTATCGCTCTCCCCAGCGTTATGGGGGCTTAGCGCTTGTCGGTTTATTTAATTGTTTATAAAAAACATATTATTTATCGCTCTGCCCAGCGTTATTGGGGTTTAGAGCTCGTCGGTTTATTTAATTGTTTATATAAAAAATAATTTATTTATCCCTCTCCCCAGCGTTGTTGGGGTTTCGACCTTGGTGCTTTATCCAATTGTTTATAGAAAAATATTTATTTATCGCTCTCTCCAGCTTCACGATGGTTTAGGGCTTGTCGGTTTATTCAATTGTTTATAAAAAATAATTGATAAATCGCTCTCCCCAGCGTTATGGGGTTTTAGAGCTTGTCAGTTTATTTAATTGTTTATAAAAAATAATTTATTTATTGATCTGCCCAGCGTTATGGGGGACTCCAGCTAGTCATTTTATTTAATTATTTAAAAAAAATAATTTATTTATCGCTCCCTCCAGCGTTATGGGGGTTTCGAGCTTGGTGGTTTATCGAATTGTTTTTAAAAAATCATTGATTTATCGCTCTCCCCAGCGTTATGGGGGCTTGGAGCTTGTCAGTTTATTTGATTGTTTATAAAAAATAATTTATTTATTGCTCTGCCCAGCGTTATGGGGGTTTCCAGCTAGTCGGTTTATTTAATTGTTTATAGAGAATAATTTGTTTATCGCTCTCTCCAGCGTTATGGGGGTTTCGAGCTTGGTGGTTTATCCAATTGTTTTAAAAAAATCATTGATTTATCGCTCTCCCCAGCGTTACGGGGGCTTAGAGCTTGTCGGTTTATTTAATTGTTTATAAAAAAATATTCATTTATCGCTCTCTCCAGCTTCACGAGGGTTTAGAGCTTGTCGGTTTATTCAATTGTTTTTAAAAAATAATTGAGTTATCGTTCTCCCCAGCATTATGGGGGTTTAGAGCTTGTCAGTTTATTTAATTGTTTATAAAAAATAATTTATTTATTGCTCTCCCCAGCGTTATGGGGGTTTCGAGCTTGGTGGTTTATTTAATTATTTATATAAAATCATTGATTTATCGCTCTCCCCAGCGTTATGGCAGCTTAGAGCTTGTCGGTTTATTTAATTGTTTATAAAAAATAATTTATCGATCGCTCTGCCCAGCGTTATGGGGGTTTAGCGCTCGTCGGTTTATTTATTTATTTACTTATTGATTAATTATTTGCAACGGTTTCTGTTATTCAGCTTTCAATCTTGCGCGTTAACTGTGACGGTCAATTTTCCCAAATAAAGCGGGGGGCACCATGTATATGACTCGCCGATGAATTCGGTTGAACTTTCGTCGATGAAAAATCTATTTGGTGGGATTTTTTTCGGTGACAAATTCATTCGGTGGGATTCTGATTAGATCAAATGAGATATACCCTTGAAGCTAAAAAATATTTCATTGAATTTCAGAAACGTGATATTGCAGCAATGAAATAAGTGAATTGATTCAGTTAAATTGATACTTTACAATCCTTTAAAAATATTACATTTTTATCAATGACACATTTCATTGACTCAATTATAATTTAAGTAAAACAATGAAAAATTCGCAATTTTTTAAGATAAAAATGTTAGTAATCAACGAAAAACAAATTCTTTTTTAGAACTTTGTGCAACATTTTATGTAGCAAACTTAACTACTATATTTTTGAAACTAAAAATCATCCATTGTGTCACGGATTTATAATCCTTGACATTATTATTTTAAAAGGGGTAAGATCTTCGTCTTTTTGGAACAACTACTTACGTAGTTGTCCCGTCCCCTTGTTGTCTGGCTTTTGATTAGGTTAATAAAATGAAATAAAGTAAGGTAAGGTGATATTGTTTAATTGAAAAACAAATGGTGAAAGGTTACAATTTAATGAGTTTAATGTCCTCCGACAGAGTTGAATATTACAATCATCTACCTTAAAATTACCGGAGTATCCGGGCAGTTGATCGTTCACGGGAGGTTCTCTGGGCCTTCCGGGACCTTATCCAATGGTGATGGCGAGGCGAAATTGCACTGACGGATCCTTGCCTGATCCGGCTCTGCTTGTCCAGGTGTGCTGCACGTGGTCTTCAATCGCTGCTAGCTTTCGGTCGAACCACTCGAGTGTCGGGGACGAGAGTAGTTTGGGAGCGCGGCTAAGCAGCGAGGGAAGCTACTTCGCCCCACCTGTTCCAGCAGAGCGGAGGTGCCGGCTAGCAAAATGCTTAATTGCAATTTCCGTGGCCCCCTCCCTAACTCCTTTTAAGCGGATTATAAGTAAGTCTGTTGCAACTTGGGAATATGGGATCTTTATGGGGATCGATACATGACAATTGAATCGTGTAAATTTATACTCCATCAATGAAATCACTTCGTTGATTTAATCACATTTGACACTGACTGTTATTTAAAATTATATGTTATTATTAATATTTTGTGTGACATATTAATATAATATGTGAAATATTTTTAAAAATTATTAAATTGTTTAAATAATTTAAATTATGAAAAAAATAAAAATAATAAATAATCCACCCGGCTATAAGATTGAATAAGTAAATAAATAAATAAATAAATAAATAAATAAATAAATAAAATCCATCAAGCACGACCACCCCGTAACTCTCGGAATGTAAATTGCTAATAATAACATAAAAAATATATAAAAAAATTGTTAGTTCGAGTAAGTTTTGATAATTAAGTCCCGAAGGGGCACAATTTAAATATTAGTTTTGAGTAGCAACATTTGTCTTGACCGTTTGGTCTAGTGGTTAGGGTAGCAGCGTTCTAATTTGCCAGCTTCGGTACGAATCCCGACGATTTTTTTTTTTTCTTCAATGGAAATTTTTTTTTTTTTTTTTTTTTTTTAAATTTAAAAATAGTGAGAGAGAAATTTTCAACACTTGTAATGTGTGCGCGAGACATTGTAAGACGTTTTTATGAGAAGAAAATTTCATTGTTTCAATAAGATGTGCATTTATTCAATGAAATATTGTTCAATAAAACCAATTTCAGTAGCTCAATGAAATATGACACAAATAATAATGTAATATTTCATTGGCCCCATAAAGTTATTTTTGTTTTGATGAAATTATATTTTTATATCAATAATATTTGTTTCAACTAAATATTTTCAAAAAAATAATGAAATATTTCAAAGAGATAATCAAGTATTCTATTTATTTAAGTGTGGTTCTACTGAATTAAAAAAAAAAAAATTTTTTTGGAACTTCAATGAAATATATGTTTAAGTATACATAGTCTGATATCATTGGCCGAATGGTGTCATTATTTTTTTTAATGAAATTATTTTTCGGATCAATAATACTTGTTAAACCAAATATTTTCAAAAAATTAATGAAATATTCCATAGACGCAATGAATTATTTCATTTATTCAAGTTTAATATATTGACTTTGGAAAAAAAATTTCGTTTGAAACTTCAATGAAATATATGTTTGAGTGCATAGTTTGATATCATTGGCCGAATGGCGTTATTACTATTTTTTTATGAAATTATTTTTCGGATTAATAATACCAGTTTCAGTCAAATATTTTAAAAATAGTAATGAAATTCGGCCAATGATATCAGACTATGCATTCAAACATATATTTCATTGAAGTTTCAAACGAAAATTTTTTTCCAAAGTCAATTTATTAAACTTGAATAAATGAAATATTTCATTGCGCCTATGGAATATTTCATTACTTTTTTAAAAATATTTGGTTAAAACGAGTATTATTGATCCGAAAAATAATTTTATTTAAAAAAAAACAAACACCAATTAAGTATAATAATTAAAAAAAAAAAAAAAAAAATGTAATCTACCAGGAATTGAACCGACGACAGCAAAATAGGAACCTCTGACTATAGCCACCAGACCACATTATTCTTATTCTTAATGTAACTTAAAACTGATATTTCAGTTGTGACTCCTTCGTGGCTTGATTATAGAAACTTAAATGCATTAGATTTTGCTTAACCATGCATCAACATGGAATGTTAAATTGAATAATGTTATGAAGAGTTGTGATTGGATCAAACAACTAATATATATATATATATTTTTTATTATAGAGCAACTAATTTAATTGATGAAAAGAAATTGTTCTTTGATCCCATAAAATATTTCATAGTGCAAAATTTATTAAATTGTTAAGTTTCGTACAAAAAAATAATAATAATGGGTTGTAACTCGACCGCCCAGAACTATTGGGTTTTAGAGCTTGGGAGACGACTTATTTATTTATTTATTAAAAAAAAATCAATCCTGACCATCCAGGATAAAGGAGTTTTAGATCTTGAGGTGATTATTAATTTATTCAACTATTTAGTCAGGAAATCTCGCAGGAAATAAAATATTCTTCTGGTTTAATGAATTTTAATCATAATAAAATAAAATAATATTTTAAACCTATTTCAACAATGAAAAATTTCATTGCCTCAATGAAATTTTTAGTTACTTATTATGTAATATATTAATAAATAATAATTAAATATATCGAAGTATAAGCAGTTGTTTTTAGATATACCATTTTATTTGTGCCTGTATTGGTTGCACAAACGAACTTCTTCGTCGGAAATAAATTTTAGTTTCTAATTTTAAATGTAGATGGCGTACTTTTATTCAAAACTGCAAGTGGTGAAACAATCTGTCAATTCGTATATATACCGTTGCAATGAAGACTATATTATATAATATAAATTGCGTAAATGTAATATTTCATCGGTTTAAGTGTCTCGATGTATTGTATAAAATGTGCGTTCCATAGTGTTATGTATATGTGTGTATAGTTATAAAAGCGTAAAATTTACACGGACAGAAAAAAAACAGGAATTTACTGTGGTAAGCTAACACGAAAAAATCTTGTGTGAACCTTACGCAGAAAAAATCCTAAGCGCTACTGTAAGAGAGCCAATCAAAATCACTCTTGTCACACCTGATTGCCTGATTGGTTCGGCTACAGTAGCGCTTAGGATTTTTTCTGCGTAAGGTTAACACACGTTTTTTTTCTGTTAGCTTACCACAGTAAATTCCTGTTTTTTTTCTGTCCGTGTATTTGTCAATTAAAATAATTTGTAAACTTTAAAATAATGAATAATTAAACTACTGGTTACTTTAAATCAATGAAATTATATAATTCTTTCAAAAACTTGCAATTATTAAGTACGTCGTTTGAAATTAAAAAAATTTTTTTGATATTTTGGGAAAAATTTTGGTGCACAAGAACTCTCACTAGAAAAATTGAAAACTTTAAATTTCCAAGCGGTCAGCTGAATCAAGAAGTTGTGGATTTTTTGCAGTTAAAAATAGGAGTATTAAAAGATATTCACAAACATTGTTTATTATTATTAGACGAAATGTCTATCACGCCTATCATAACTTACGACACTTCTACTCAAACAATGATCGGGTATGTTACTTTAAGAGATAAAAAACTTTCAAAAACTGAAAAAGCTACTCACGCACTCGTGTTTATGTTGGCCGGGTTGTGTGCACGTTGGAAGCAGACCGTAAGGTATGAATTTACCGGCGATTCGGTTGACGAGCTTGCTTTAAATGATATTATTCTATTGACATCATAATTACAGTTGGAACCAAGTGTAAATTATTGGTGCACGTTATCACCTCCGACATGGGCCCAGTAAATCAAGCTCTCTGGAAAATTTATGGCATAACAGCACACAAACATAAAAAAACCATCAATTCCATTACACACCCTGTTGATCCACAACGGAAACTCTTCTTTTACGCTGAGGTCCCTCATGCTCTCAAGAACATGAACAGCGGCCTGCAAGCCAATGAAAAGGCAACTCTTCCTAGAAAATTTGTTGATAAATACAATCTTCCAACTGACCAGTTCAAAATTCAACACTTGTTCGACATTGTAGCGTAGATAAAGAAAATGACTACAAACTGTCGCCCAAACTTAAACAGGAACACTTGCAAATCAATTCCGATCATTTCAAAAAAATGCGCGTTGGTAATTCGTGGGCGCTCTCTGTAGACTTAACCGGACGTGACGTATGCGGTGGGCGTGTCTATTATTGCTGTCTCACTCTTACTGCTTACCTACAGCCGCAGACGGGGGCATGTAGGCCGTGGCCTGTAGCCATGAGGCAACTGGTGGCGCTGTATCAAGCAGCTCCCTAGGGATCTTAGTGGGAGGGATAGGACAAAGGCTGCTATCTCTCTCTAATTCTATTGCTGTCTCACTCCCACCTCGGTTTCAACATCTATAGCACAATCGTATATATCGATACGTTATTAAAAATATGTATACCGAAAAGTCACAAATTTTTTAAGCACTTTAAAATAAATATCAATATTGATAAGTTTGTTAAAGTGTGATTGCATTATTATTTGAATAGTTTAGCGTATTTATCTCTGACTAACCTCAAATTTAATATTAAATCAATTGAACAGTTAAAATGAAAATAAACAATGCTTGACGTAAGAAATCAACAATTGTGTAACAAAACTTCAACTTGTACATGAACTTGTAAATAAAGATTAAATGTATGAGTAATTAAAAAAAAAAAAAAACAATATTTAAAAACATGATTACAACATTTTATTTTTGGTCACAGTGATTAAGCAGATACTTTCAAAAGAAAGCTGAATAAATTAAAAACATAAAATTTAATTATTGTCCAGCTGACAAAATCTCAGTTAGATGTAAATAATAAAAAATATAATTTATAAAAAATACATTGTAAAATAATTGACATAAAAAATTTGTAATAAATACATTTTGCCTAATTGACAAAATTTAAACTAACAACTGTATTAAAATAAAACTTAAAACTTCCAAAAATTCCAATTTTCATGAAGAAAATCGATCCCAATGTTTGTTCATTATTCAATCAAATAGTTTGTAATGGATTTTTACTCAAAACTGATCAACGTTGAGACCTGAAACAAAAATTAAACAGTAGATAATATTGAAAATTAATCACTAAATTAACTACAATTGAAACAAATATACTATAAATTTTTCAACGAAATCTTTTCTAATAAATGAATTTTTAATAGAAAATTAAAAAGATTTGAGAATATAAATTATATGATCTTATTACCACCTTACATTATATAAAGCATATTTTGATGAATATTTTAAAATATATTTAAAGCATAAACTTTATATCAAGTAACAAATTTTTATAACAAATTCGTTAAATAATTTCTTTCATATTCGAACAATAAATCACACTTGAAATTTGATTCATGTAAGTCAGTTGAACAAGCATGAAGCTCTATAAGCATATATTTACATCATATCTTTAACTTATTTTACACGCAAATGCATTGCTACGCTTTCGCTTCCGAAATCTTTCGATTTATCTAAATTATTTAATATGTTTATATCAAACACTTTTGATTTTAGTCTTAGGCGAAATAAATAGAATCTTTTTATGATTTTACATTTTAATCTGTGGCAATCGAGTAATGTAAATTCAATATCGGAGAATTTATTTAAAAAAAAGTGTTCTAGGTTTATTCTTGCGTTTCGAATTGCTACGTAGTACATTCTGAAAATTAAATCCATTTGTTTGAAAAAATCAAAGAGATCTTCTGTGATCCAAGTTACGGAAAAGGGTACATTTTTATCTTTAGTATCAGCAAAGAAATGGTGAGGAAGCAGAGGACTTGGCTTGTTGCAAACAACCTTACTAATGCAATTGTTGCAAATTTTTTCATTTTTTTTAACGTTTGAAATAAGGTATCCTGCACAGTAGTAGAAGGCATTAAGCTCAGAAGAATTAAGGTTTAAAATTGGCAACGGATCAACGACAATGAACTCTTCTACGTTAGTCAGTAGAAAATTGGATTCTGCACTTCGATTTTTCAAAAGGATATCCACAAATCCAGACAAAAAACTTCGATCATCCTTGTCGTAATTACTATTTTTAGTAGTTTTCATATACTGAGATATGCAAATTAATTTAAGGTTCTGCTTAAACAGTAAAGCATTAGGGATTACATTTTTACTTCTCATCACTGAAAATAAATTCTCTAAGCAGTTTTGAGTCAATCTTGCTGTCACAAAGTATGTTACTCCTTGAGATAACAAGTAATTTGTTAATTCGAGAACGGTTGTAGTAGAAATTATGGCTCCCGTTTGCCACGGCTTCCAATAGCCACTTGCTCCAACCCGCAAATCAGATATTAATTCCATAAACTCCTTTAAAAAGTTGACTTTCTTCTGGAATTCAGTCATGGTTCTGTGGCTAAATGCTAAGTTGATATTGCTAGAGCACATATGGAGGCTTCGAACCATTTGGATATAACCATCACCAGTTGAGCTGTGCTTAAGCGTTCGTCTTGTTCGTCATCATGAGCTAAGAACTGCAGTGCAGATTCGTTTGATTCACTTAAAACCGCCCGCGAATTACCAACGCGCATTTTTTTGAAATGATCGGAATTGATTTGCAAGTGTTCCTGTTTAAGTTTGGGCGACAGTTTGTAGTCATTTTCTTTATCTACGCTACAATGTCGAACAAGTGTTGAATTTTGAACTGGTCAGTTGGAAGATTGTATTTATCAACAAATTTTCTAGGAAGAGTTGCCTTTTCATTGGCTTGCAGGCCGCTGTTCATGTTCTTGAGAGCATGAGGGACCTCAGCGTAAAAGAAGAGTTTCCGTTGTGGATCAACAGGGTGTGTAATGGAATTGATGGTTTTTTATGTTTGTGTGCTGTTATGCCATAAATTTTCTAGAGAGCTTGATTTACTGGGCCCATGTCGGAGGTGATAACGTGCACCAATAATTTACACTTGGTTTCAACTGTAATTATGATGTCAATAGAATAATATCATTTAAAGCAAGCTCGTCAACCGAATCGCCGGTAAATTCATACCTTACGGTCTGCTTCCAACGTGCACACAACCCGGCCAACATAAACACGAGTGCGTGAGTAGCTTTTTCAGTTTTTGAAAGTTTTTTATCTCTTAAAGTAACATACCCGATCATTGTTTGAGTAGAAGTGTCGTAAGTTATGATAGGCGTGATAGACATTTCGTCTAATAATAATAAACAATGTTTGTGAATATCTTTTAATACTCCTATTTTTAACTGCAAAAAATCCACAACTTCTTGATTTAGCTGACCGCTTGGAAATTTAAAGTTTTCAATTTTTCCAGTGAGAGTTCTTGTACTGGGTAAGGGTCAGTTTTTTTTCAAAAGTTGAAGATATCCAGAAGACCCACAAGAAAACCGTAAACGGTACCCAAGCATCAGTGTCTCATTGCTCCATTTAGGAAATTTTTTAAAGTTGTAACAAATCGCGTCAATTTGATCTTGTTAAAAATACCTAACAGTTTAGAACGAACATTATTTTCTAATTCTTCAATTTTATTTACTTTTTTCTCGACGGCTTGAAGTCTCTTCGTACATACATCATATTTTCTTTTAAAATTAATTTTTGATTTAATTTCTTTGGCAAGTAGATTTTCTGCTGTCTCTAATTTTTTTTCATTTCTTCTTCTTTTTCTTTAAAATTGTATTTCTTTGCGTTTCATTTCTTCGTCTTTTTCTATAATTTTTTTTTCATTTTCCTGAAATTTCTTGATTAAGTTAAGAATGCCCTGCTGGCTCATCCGTAGTGGTGTTATATTTTGAAGTTCAAGTGCACCTGTTAAAAAATTAAACGGTAAATACTTGAATTTTTTTTCGGGAACTCGTGACGTCTTTTCAACTCGATAAAATAACTTGTTTACCATTTATGTGAAAGCGTAACTATTTAATAAGTTTAAAAAAAGATAACTTATAATTCGTAGCAAAATATTTTTCGGATTGTTTCACGATTTTTTACAAAAAATATTCTTCCAAAAAATTTTTTAAAATCAATTTTTATCACAAAACCGCAAATGCAGACTTTTTCATAGAGTTTTTTTTTTGTAGCATCAAAATAAAACTATACTATAATAGAAATAAACTTTATATATTATACTGCTATAGTAGAGTCAGACCACAAAGTTACTTTATCAAAAGTGAAATTTGAAAGAGACTGGTTTACGGAATCGTAGAGATTAGCAAGTAGTGTGGCTGCACATAATTCAAGTCGTGGCAGGGTGATAGTTTTTAAAGGTGCGACCCGAGCTTTCGTACACAACAATCGAGTTTGGATCTCCCCTTGTTGGTTTTCCAAACGAATATAGATGGAAGCGCCATAAGCAAGTTCACTTGCGTCGCAAAATCCGTGAATTTGTAAATTTATGTAGTCCTTAATGACGACTTTCCTATCAAATGAAATATTTTCCAACAAGGGTAACTGCGAATAAAAAGTAGACCAAAGTGAATTTTGCATCATCAATTTAGCCTCTGT